>PVIC010019958.1:0-30030 GCA_004025085.1 Thryonomys swinderianus | reverse complement strand
CAGAACACAGTCCACGGACACTGTGCAACCCCGCTTCTTTCCCTTCCTCTGCCTCCCTCCTCTGCACAGGGACTGGCACTTGCAATGGGCTCAGACTGCCACTGCTCAGCACTGGGGAAGGAGGACGGGGACTCAGAAGGCCACAGCCCCTCAGATCTTCGCACTTACACAGCTCAAACCATCTCAAGATGGCACCATCGGGGGGGTGAGTGGGAACCCTCTGACGACTGTGTGCCTGTCCCTTGGGTTAAAATCTTAAAGAGACCCGCACTCCCTACTCTTGCCTGGGTAGCTGCAGGAGTCCCCACCATGTCTTCCTGACTGGCCTCATGACAACTACTCTGCAAGCCAAGGGGTTTTTAAACACAACCAAGCCAACTCCTCTCTAAACCTTCTTCTTTATGAGTCAGGGTCTCACTATATGGCCCAGGTTATTCACACGTGCGGCAATCTTCCTGCCTCAGCCTCCCAAGTGCTGGGCCGACAAGTTATGACACCATACCTGGACCCTCTACAACTCCTTAAAGGTGCCTCACAAACACTTCAGCTGAGGAAGACTCCCCAGGAAGCTCAAGCCTGTGCCCTAGGCACTGCCTCTCTTTACTTCTTGTCAAATGACAGGGAACCTCTGAGCTTTGTAGTTTCAGGCCTTACCACAGCCCAGATCCCACGCTTGTGTACCCCCTCCTGACAGCAAACCCCTGGGGTGCAGCTGGCCACTGTTCACACCAACCTGCAGTGCGCAGGTCCAGCCTCTGGTTCCCCATCTGCACATTTAACTGCAGCCAGTTACTCGCCTGTAAGACCTAAACTTATAAATTATATTGTTCTTTTTTGTCTTGGTTTGCTTTTTAAA
Source organism: Thryonomys swinderianus (assembly GCA_004025085.1). Taxonomy (NCBI): domain Eukaryota; kingdom Metazoa; phylum Chordata; class Mammalia; order Rodentia; family Thryonomyidae; genus Thryonomys; species Thryonomys swinderianus. The sequence continues at coordinate 29,174 of PVIC010019958.1, read as the reverse complement.
TATTTAAAAATTATTTTGATCTTCTGGAACAGGGTCTCACTATGTAGTTCAGGCTAGCCTTGAACTCATAGCAATTCTCCTCCCTCAGCCTCCCACATGCAGGTATTATAGGTATATATTACTGTGACTGGCCCAGAACATTTTTTATTAGATCAGAAATTATTTGAAATTAATAATGGAGATGAGAAAATTCAGTAGAGTTTTGGGGCAGGGTAGAGTGAAAAGAACATATTCACAGGTAGAACCGCTAGGCAGCTCTGAGGGGAACCCAGGGCTGTGCTGTCTGCGCAGCTGAGGGTCAGCAGACTGGGCCTCAGCATCCACACAAATTCAGTGCTAGTCAGCTATGGGACAAGCAGACAGAGGGAACCGTGTCCCAGCTTCCCTGGATGTCTGGTCTTCCCTGCTAGTTATGTAAGAGAACCCTCTTTCATGCTTAGCCTTTGCCCTTCAGGCCAGCTCTCACTCCAACAGGCCCTATTCTTTAAAGCCCACCTTGGCAAATAACAGCTCTGGCCCATGTGGCATGGTCTTTCCTGCAAGTCTACTGATGAGGTACTATCCGCAGGGAAATACTTACCATGAAGTCTAAGACGTACTCTTCAACTACTGAGAAAAGGAGCCCTAGGAATCATTCATTAAATTTTCACTCTGCCTTACAGAGGCTAACAAAACTGCTTAGGTCTCTGTTAAAATAAACTTGGTACTGGCATGTATATTTTATGTAGTTCATCTTACCTGGGGTATATCTGGCGTCAGAATTTCCCCATCCTCCACCTACACGAAGGGGAGAATTATCCCACGTAGACAAAGGTGGCTTCTGACCAGTCAGTCCCGGAGGTGGGCGGGACGGAGCAGTGATGTTTTTAGGTGGCAAAGGGACCTTCCACAGCTCATGAGCCAGAGAGGTGTTTGTAACTGAACCAGGAGACCACGTCAATTTGGAATCACTATTTCTGGCTGCTCCAAGGAAGGAGAGAACAGTGGAAGGAGTGGAATAATGTTTAAGAAGGAGAAATATTACTTAGTAAGATCTCCTGTCCCTTGAAAAGCATGTCAAATAAACTCTATCACCAAATCCTTTATCAAGGTAAACCGCAGGAGAAGAAAAACAAAGAGCTTAAAACACACTGTCCCTGTCCTCACACAACACCAACGCTTTGCTTGAGGCTCTAGGCCAGCATGTAGAGTGTCCCGTGGGGAGGACTGGCCCCGCTACCACTGCCCTGATGGGAGTGCAAAGTTCAGAGTGCGCTCACGGCAGTGTGACACTGCCTACTATTTCTTCAGCCACTCAAAATTCATGTTCACTGTACTTTACACAAGCACCAGGCTCTGAAAGATTGGGAATTACAAAATAGAAGGTCCTCCTCTGTAGACAACAGAAGGACTGTTTGAGATGAAATTGTGTTTAATTCCTCAGCCAAGGGGACTCGCCTGAGGGCCAGTGACAAGCAGTGGTGCCCTCTGAGTGAGCTAGCTCACACAGGAACCCAGGGGCTGCAGACGGCCCCGGCCCACCCTGCCCACAGCCCACCTGAAGTGCTTTGTGCTGTACTGCTGAGGGGAACGCTGTAGTTGGAGGCACGAATGGATGACCAGGCACTAGTTGAAGGCAGCGTGGTGTTCAAGGATGAGGATGACCCTGCAGGGAGAGTCCAGTCAGCCGGCAGAGAAAGGGGTGCAAGGCAGAGGCGCAGAAAGTCACAGCTGTCAGTGGGGCCTGCAGCTTCCCCTCTGCGACAGGGGCCCTACCTGTCTGTGGAGGTGGGGGTGACACTGAATTCACTGTCCCTTGCAGCACTGGGCTCTCCCAAGAAGGCTCTGGCTGGCACAAACCCCACCTCTGAACCCCGCGATGTCTCACTGCTACAGTAGCTACCAACAGATGCTATCACTCTGGCACCAGTGCTGGGCCTTCAGCAGTCCTACTCGCCAGCCCTGGCCAGTCCTGCCGCTCTAGGTCAGCTCTGGAAGACCCTCACAGGCTCACAGCCTGGCCAGAGTACTGTCCTGCAGATGCTGCATGTCCCCACCCTGACTCCTGTCCTGACTTTCAACCCTGCTTTTTTAAGCCACTGGACATTCCTGGGAGGCTTTCAGCTTGGCTTTTACCCGATTATTTTCAAAGAAGTGCAGCTTTAACTACTTCTTCCCTGTGGCCTGGGACAATCAGCAACCTTAGAAGGAGGACAAGTTCTGCTTCCTTACCACTGCGATGTGGCAAACACCTCTGCCCCAACAATTTGTATCTTTAATACAAAATGCTGTAAGTTTTTTTAAAAAAAGTATTTTTTAATATGTCAACTCATTTCAATCACCTATCTCAGAGAAAAATCATGGACAGAATACTGTACGTGCCTTGCAGTGAAAACTAATCCCGTAACAGGTGGTTCTACCTGACAGCCCCTTGGAAGTACCCTGGGCTGCAGTGCTGGGTAGTAAGGTCTTGCTTCCACTCGGGGAGCCAAGGCAGCCTGACCAGTCTCTCCGGGGCCCATGGTGGAAACCCATGACAATCATACAACCTTCGGTGCTCAAGGGTTACTTAACAGCAAACGTGCCCTGATCCTCTGCGTTTCTGTACTGAAGTAAACAGAGTAATGCTAAATCCTCAGTGCTCCAAAATCAGCTGTTGTCTCCGAGGGGAAGCAGAATTCTGCTCTGTGCTCATGGAGGAGCCTGTTGCTACAACTCCACAACTATGTGGAGCTGCTGAGTGCCACCCCATGACTTACACCCCAACGTACCACTGTTCCTGTCCCTGAGGTGGTCAACTTCCCGCACAGTATTAATGGAGAGATTGTTTATGACACTGCCAGGAGTGACGTAAGGGTCAGTTTCGGGGTCAATGTTTGGATAACCTTTCCATGGCTCACCAGGACGAAATTCTGCAAGCAGAAACTGAAAATTAGTTCCATGCTTAATTATTTTAAAAACCACTAGTATGTAAAACTTTTATTTGTGCAATTCTCCACTACATTCCAGTTTCCCCTAATACCCTGGAAGACGAGCTGGCAATACAGTTAGTGTAGTGTGAACTACTCTGAATATCCTGCAAGCTCCTACAGATGTAATCCCTTCCCTCAGTTCACACAGTCTTAAACGGCAGCATTATAGTGGCACTTTATGTAATACCCCACTCACACACCACACTGACTCACGCAGAGCAGAGCAGCCATGGACGCATCTCTGGTTATTCCTTAATGCATCTAAAAATGTGGTCAACTTTCCAACATGGCTCAGGGAACAATGCACGAGGGCTCTTGCTATGTGACTCTTCATGCTGTTCAGGGGACACACAACCCATCTCCACTGCTGGCAGTGGAGGGACTGACAGCACAGACACCCTCCCTTGCCTGGTACTATGCTTAACGTTTCCTTCATCTCCGCATTGCTTTTTGTCAGCCTGATGATACAGTAGGGGGTGTCACTGAAGAATGATATAACAAACTCTAAACGGAAACAAAGTCTCAGCAGAGGGTGCTGGCATCTCACCTGGTGGCCAATTAACACTGCTAGAGCCGTTAGGCGATTTGGCACGTGGCCAGCCATCTCCTATGGAGCCTGGAGGACTGGCTGGTGAAGTACTGCTGTTCACAAAGTCATAGGGAACAAATGGAGACTCTTCCAGCCTGAAGCCACTTGAAATAGCACCTGAGAAGACAGAGATTACAGTGTGGTACAAGCCAAGTGACTGTCACATGACCTGCTATCTGCATAGCAGGTAAACTGAGGAACTTCTGAGTAGATATGTGGTTGCAAACTCTGTCTTATAGATTATGTATGTGTGAGCTATCTGCTGTCTGAGACCTGACTTCTCTTTTCTATGTGAAGATCCTAACATTCTACCTGAAAATTGCCAAGATGAACAGTGTTTGATTTCAAGGACATGGAGGCCATAGCTTGGTCCTGAGTAGAATATGAACATGCAATAACTTCCCAATCACAGAACCCTTGCATTCTGGCCCAATTCATGGTTTTGGAGCCGAACGAGAAACAGAGATAGAGAGAAGAACTTGTATCAGTGAGATAATATTAATGCAGTGAAAAGAAATCAATATCCTCTGCTCTCAGTATATTAATATTTCTGCTTTAAACTCTACTCCTGTGACTTACGCCGTTGAAGACATGGTACTAAAATGAGTATGAGACTCCATGAAAACACAACCTCACTTAGAAATGTTCATGTTTTCTTGGGACTTATTGTCTACACCCATCTTTGAACACAGCTTCAAATGACTACTTTGGACTTTTTTTTGGCAATACCAAGGGTCAAACTCAGGACATTGCGTTTGACAGGCCAAACTACATCTGAGCCTTGAAACGACTATTTTGAATGTATTAAAATAATTTCTGGCATAAATGTTCCCCACAGCTTGCTCTGTACCTGCTATTCCTCCCCCACTCACTCCCTGTCTCTCTGGCACCTGACTTCCAGAAAGGGCCAGTGCAGACCTCATCAGGCTGTCCACCTCCGCCTGTGCCCTCCTGTTGTCTCCCTTCCACTTGCTCACAACAGTAAGCTCATGATACATTTTTCCCAGCCCTCTTGATTTTTAAATTTTGAAGACAGGGTCCAGGTGGGACCTGACCTTGTGACCCTCCTGCCTCAACCACCAGAGTGCTGGGATTGTAAGTGTAAACCACTGTCCACAGTGAAAGCAGGTCTTTTAATTTAAAGAAAAAAAAGGTTTATTGGCAGTTTTAAAATGAGGAAAGGTCTGGGGCTGGGGATTTTAGCTCAGTGGTTCTGGCACCAGCCTCAAAAGCACAAGGTCCCATGTATGATTCCCCAGGACCACATACTACAGTGCCAGGCATGGTTGCTCACGCCTGTCACCCCAGCACTCGGGAAGCAGAAGCAGGAGAATTGCTGTGAGTTCGGGGCTCATCTGGGCTACACAGTGAGCTTAGGGACAGCCTGAACTACACAGCGAGCCCCTGTCTCAAAAAAAAGAGAAAAGGTCTAAGACAATTTGGCTTTGAAATACATATATAAAATAAGAAAGGCCCAACTTTATTGTTGTGTAAATGAATCTGTTTTTAAGGCAAGGTAGAAGAGCAGAACTTATATACCGTGTTTGCTGGAGTTCTGCTCCAGAGCTGTGTTCGCAGGGATGCTGTCCACCGCCGTCCACTTCCTCAGCCTCGACTGTGGCTCTTTAATACTGTTCACGTCCACGTTTACATTCAAGTTGGAGTTCAAGCCTTGATAGGACAAAACAAGAACTAAAACACCTAATAAAATACAGTACATCTTACTTCTGCACATGTCTACTTTCTAGAAAAATATACAAAACAGACCTATTTTCCATCCTACTAAATGCTCCTTAATAAAGATCACTTTGCAAATGAAGCAACCAAAGGACAATGGCAGAGCCAAGTGCCGGCTGCCAGCCAGGGTCACACAGACAGCGGGAACGAGCCTGCCACTCAGCCCCAGGCTGTAGAAGAGTCAGCACTACAGTGACGTATGTAAAAAGATTCCTCCACATATTTTCATTATTATTATTATTATTATTTTTTTGCTTTTTGAGACAGGGTCTCGCTTTGTAGTTCAGGCTGGCCCTGAGCTCACTATGGTGCCCAGGCAAGCCGCCGCGAACTCAGCAATCCTCCTGTCTCTGCCTCCCAAGTGCTGGGATTACAGGCGTGAGCCACCACGTCCGGCATTGTGGTATGCGGTGTTGATTGTTGGTGGGCGTGTCTCCACACCCAGCATTATATGTGGTTACCAGGGATTGAACTCAGGACCTTGCGCTTGCGAGGCAGGCGCTGGAACCACTGAGCTAACCCTCCGGCCCCTATTTTCATTATTTTTAAACTGTTTGGCAGAGTAAAAGGAAAAAGGTTTTAAGGGAGCAAATTAGGAAGTTTTAAAGTTTCACTTGATATAATTTATCTAATTTAGCTATTTCCTAGAGTGCCAGGCATAAAGGGCATGTGATCACCTTCAGTTTCCTGCAAACTGAACAGTGCTTGCTTGGGCGACTGGCAAAAGGACATCATTTAAAAAGTAAAAGAAATGTCTTCCTCAGTCTGGGCTGGTGGCATATGTAATTTCAGCACTCTGAGGCTGAGCTCATAAATTTAAGTCTAGCCTGAGCAATTCAGTGATTTAGACCCTATTTCAAGATTTCAGTAAGTGGCCAAGGATATAGCTCACTGCAAAGACCTAGGGTTCCAGTTCCCAGTACAGGGTATGTGTGAGTGTGTGTGTGTGTGTGTGTGGAGGACTCCTAAATGCGCAGGTACAAATTACTTGAACCTTACCAAACACGCACAAACAACTTGGATATTCTTGTGGAACAAGGACAGAAATTTCAATCTCAGATACTGTGGGTCAGAAAACTGACCAGTAAACTAAGATTTTCACAGCGTGAACCAAGAACCATTAGCATCAGAACTATCTAAAATGCTTGTTAAAAATAGAAGACTTGGGCCAGATTTAGCTCAGTGGTTCCGCTGCCCGCCTACCAAGTGCAAGGTCCCTGGTTCGATCCCGGTAACCACATACAATGATATGATATTGGGCATGGTGACTAACGCCCACCAGCAATCAATACCACACCCCACAATGCTGGGTGTGGTGACTCACACCTCTACTCCCAGCACCTGGGAGGAAGAGGCAGGATTGCTGAATTTGAGGCTTGCCTGGGCTACGTAGTGAGCTCAGAACCAGCCTGAACTACAAAGCAAGACTGTCTCAAAAAAAAAAAAAGGGTTTTAAATTCTTTAGTCTGGTGAGAGTCTTGATATCACTATCAAACTTAAAAGATTTAGTAATATGAATTCTCTAAAATCATCCCCATTTCTGCAGAAAGCAATCAAATTTGTAGTCTTATGGTCACTCATTAGACCAAGAATTGACAATTTACCCTAAAAAGGTCCAGACAATATCTTAGGTTTTAAGGTTCCTTTGCCTTTATGCAGCTCAGTCCAAAGGCAGCCACAGGTAATTTTAAGAAACAGCATAGCTATATTCCAATAAAATTTTATTTATGAAAACCAGGCAGTAGGTTGAAGCTGACCAACAGGCTGCGGTAACCAGTTCTAGACAACTGTACTGGTGTCTGTGTGGGTTAAACAGACCGTCTCAGCCGGGAAGATTTGTCCTTCACCTCCAAGTCCACCAGAAGAGGACATCCTATACTCAAAATTCGTCTTTGCTGGCACTGGTGAGGTTCACTCTGCCACACTATACCTCACGACTCCCTCCTGCCACACTGCTGAGACCAGCAGGTGACCAAATGGGAGCAAGGGAGCCAGGGAGCCAGACAGTGTGACCAACAAGGGACCTACTCCTAGAAATGCAGAGACTGTTAATAACCCCGAGGGCTCAAAGTACAACTGATGCCCGAGTTAAGGCTCTATTCCCACTGGAGAGCACCACGTCATGTTTCTGGCCAGCCAGAGTGAAACAGCAGTAGGGGCAGTAGGAGGCCTGACCTCTGCCCACAGCACAGAAGAGCCAGTTAACAGAGCTCCTGAGGCAAGAGCAGCAACCAGCCAAGTTGGTTTATAAGAAATTGTTGTTGAGGTAAAAGGAGAAAGACGAAACAAAATGAACTATAAAAGACCAAGGCCAAAACACAATCCATAGGCTGGAGGATTTAGCTCAGTGGTTTATGTACCTTCCTAGCAAGTGCAAGATCCCTGGTCTGACACCAGTAACCACATATAATAAATAATATTAGGTGTGGTGACTCACGCCCACCGGCAATCAGTACCACACACCACAGTGCTGGGTGTGGTGGCTCATGCCTGTGATCCCAGCACTTTGGAGGCAGAGGCAGGAGGATTACTGAGTTCCAGGCTTGCTTAGGCTACATGGTGAGCTCAGGGCCAGATGGAACTATAAAAACCAAGGCCCTGTCTCAAAAAACACCACAAAACAAACAAAAAACAATCTAAGGAATAAGAAAAAAAAAAAGGACCAGGAAGAAAACATACAAGCCTGACACTGGCACAGAGCAAGTAAAAGCATGGAGGATCCAAAGAAAGAGCCGAAGGAGAAGGTACTTACTGCCTATGTGACAAAGGGTGTACCTTCTCCCATTCCCACTGTCTTGTTCTATCAGTGCTCATTCAAACATATCAGGTTTTAAAAACTAGCAAACAGATTAGTAACTGCTCCCAGTGGCCTCCCCAAAGCAACACTACGCAAATTCTCTAGAACATGTTTCTAATAACGATTTTTTCAGATTCTCCATCCTGTCCTAGCCTATAATTAAGATGATCTGAATGTTAAAAAGAAATGGCTCCTTCAGTCTACTTGACTTTAAATGAAGCTAGAACACTGACCATCCTGAAGCACGAAGCTGCCAATGCTCTGTGAGAGAACAGCTGAAGAAGGGCACAGCTGTGGCAGAGGAGGGATCGACAGGGAAGCCCACCTATAGGAAAGTTGCTGAAAGCGTTTATTGGTGACGGCCCTTTCTGCAGCTCTGGCGTAGTGTGGGGCATGACATTGTCGAGGAAAGACTTCACGGCTGGCTGATGGAGCGACTGCTGCTGCGATGGCGGAGCCTGCTGCTTCACCAACAGGTTGGGGTCAAGTTGACGAGACGGCTGCATCATCTGCTGCTGTACACTAAGCGGTCGACCCTTAAAACAACAAGATGGGAATTCTGTAGGGAAAGGTCTTGTCTTTGTAGACACCCACAGAGTCCTCGTTTCAAAAGACAATGGTTTCTCAGGAAGAAGGTGAACAGCCACAGAATAAGAGCTAATATGATTCACGGGCTAGAGCAGACTTGATAATCAACAAACTTCATTACATTTAATGAAATTTCTGTTTCAATGAAGGCATTCCAAAGCTCTTACACTAACGGAGATGATACACTCTGAGCTCCAGGAGACAAAGGACAGCCCCACAAGGGAAGGCTGTGAGCTACCTGCTGGTCTTGCTGCTGCCGATTCCCAGAAGGCACGCTTCTCTGACTCTGCGCCCTTTGCTGCTGTGCTAGCAATCGCTGGGGAGAGAGGGCAACAGGCAGTCACTGTGCTGGTCTGACTGTGCATGCTTCAGAACGAATGGCCGCTGCTCAATGCCCCAGCGCTGTGGTGCCCACCTCGCCCACGGTCTCTGACTTCCAGCCATCCACAGAAACTAGTCCACTCTCAACTTTCGGTATAACAGGAAACGATCCTGGCCAGCTCACCCCATCAATGCACCCACACCCCTCTGAAACACTCTCCCTGGTGCCACTGTCTGCCCTGAAGGACTAAGCTGTGCCCAGCTCTGACTATGCCTGCTTTGCTTCTGCAGCTCTCCCTACACAGAGCCCAGTTGTCTGGCAGCCCTGAGTAGGAAATAAACGCATTACCTGTAACTGGGAGATCTGAGAAAGCTGGTTTAGTTGGGATAGCTGGTTCAGCATGGCTACCTGTTGAGGGCCAAAGAGTGGATTCAGGCCACCGTTGTTTGGTGCATACTTCAGCAATGAAACTGGAACCTTAAGATCACAATGGTAAGTTAATAATGTTGGTAAAGTAACTCAGACACACTAAAACTACCTATCTTATAAACAGAGCCCTTAAATTCAATGGTATATTTCTTGGGTGGTTGTGGTCATTATATCTATTATTCACACACACTAGTTTTTTGAGACAGGGTCTCACTTTGTAGTTCAGCTGGGCCCTGAGCTCACTACGTAGCCCAGGCAAGCCTCAAACTCAGCAATCCTCTTGCCTCTGCCTCCTGAGTGCTGGGATTACAGGTGTGAGCCACCATTCCTGGTTTTAATCACACATACTTTTTTTTAAGAGGACAGGGTTGAATCTTTTTTACTTTTTTTAAGACAGAGTCTCGCTTTGTAGTTCAGGCTGGCCCTGAGCTCACCATGTAGCCCAAGCAAGCCTCAAACTCAGCAATTCTCAGCCAGGTGTGGTGGCTCACGCCTGTAATCCCAGCACTCGGGAGGCAGAGACAGGAGGATTGCTGAGTTCGAGGCTTGCCTGGACTACATAGTGAGCTCAGAGCCAGCCTGAACTACAAAGCGAGACCCTGTCTCAAAAAAATAAATAAATTAATAAACTCAGCAATTCTCCTGCCTCTGCCTCCTGAGTGCTGGGATTACAGGTGTGAGCCACCACGCCCAGCATTGTGGTATGTGGTATTGATGGCTGGTGAGTCACCACACCCAGCACTGTATGTGGTTACCAGGGATCGAACTCAGGACCTTGTACTTGCGAGGCAGGCGCTGGAACCACTGAGCTAAATCTCCAGCCCAAGACCACAGGGTTGAATCTTAAACCAGCCAATTTTACTTTGTTGCTCTCCCAAAATGTTGTGTTAAAAAAAAATGGTACATTAAGAATTAAATAACTCCCTTTCATCTTTCCCATGTACTTTTGTAGTAAGTGCTAATCAGAACTTGGGCACCCCAAAGGTGCCAGGAAGTACTAGGAAACCTGACTAGCTATCTCACGTATGGAACGATTCAGGCTTCCTCTCCAGGTAAGCAGAGAAGATCACAATGGAAAGGCATTTACCTGAGGGGAGAGTAATGGAGGAGGCACTTGAGCACGGAGATTAGGCTGAGATGAACTGAGAGGTTGTGCTGGAGGCTGCTGCATGCCCCGGGGTTGTGCTGCTGTGTTTCCAACACCAAACACACTGGGATTGCCGTTCTGCAGAAACAGCAAAACAGGACAGACTCCTCCTGAGCACCTCGCACTGCTGACTTACACACAGCAACTACATGTCAGAGAGATCTTAGCACGAATACAGAGCATTCAACAGAGAGCCTAAAATGCACATCTGGACTTACCTGTCTGACAGAATTCAAGTTTTGCATACCCAGCCCTGCTATGGGGCCGAGGGCCTGGTTAGGTAGTGCACTATTTGAAGGGGGAAGCTTCATGCTTTGACTGGACATAAACTGCGTGTTTTGGGATTCATCTGCTACAATGCCATCCTGATTGGACAGACAGAAAGGCGCGCAACACCAGCCAAGCAAACAAGTGGAAGGGAGAGATCATGGCAGGAGCAGAGGAGAAGCCACACGGCATCCCAGCACCAACAGGAAGCAGGCAGAAAACAGAAGAGATAGGATTAGTGTTAATTCTAGAGCACATAAAAAGAGCCAAACATATTCTATGGGATTAAGAAGAAAATACAAAGCAACTTCTATGCTAAACTGAGACATACAAACCCATTAATAGGATATGGCAATGATTACATTTTTACTCACAAATAATGTTCTAAAATACTAATGTAAAAATTATGCTATTAAGTATATATTGGTTTATTAGTCACAGAGATTTAAAAGAAAAAAAAACAAAACAAAATTTACCTTATCAAAATAAGGATTGCGCTCCATGGAAGACTCTTTGGAAATCTGAGGCCGAGACCCTGGGCCTTTCCCGACCGTTCGATTGTAATCACCAATATTTAGGCTGTGTTTATCTATCTCCATTCGTTTGTCTTGTAACATTCCTAACAGACAGAGAAGACTATGTTATCAACAGGAAGATGACCTAAGTGGTTTCAGACAAATCTGCAACTGAAAGCAAATCACTTTCTAAACTGGCTTCTACTTTGGCAAGAATATGTCAACAATGCTTTTTTGTTTCATAAATCTTGGGTTCCTCACAGATGAAACTGGATTTCAGCAGATAATGTTATTTATAAATGAATTAACCTGAAAATAGACTAGTAAATAGAAGGTGGCTAATAACCTTATTTTAAAAACTTTTTTTTTTTCTTTGAGACAGGGTCTCACTTTGTAGTTCAGGCTACCCCTGAGCTCACTATGTAACCTAGGCAAGCCCTGAACTCAGCAATCCTCCTGCCTCTGCCTTCTGAGTGCTGGGATTACAGGCATGAGCCACCACCATGCCCTACATTTGTGTGTGGTTACTGGGGATGAACCAGGGACTGAATTAGAACTTTGAGATAATCACAAATTAACATCACAACTACCTTAAATTAGCACAGAGAGACCTGCACTTTGAAGGAACATGAACACACTTAACCATGGAACCTTTAATATACACAAAAGAATATGGGATGCTGGGCATGGTGGCTCACACCTGTAGTCCCAACACTCAGGAGGCAGAGACAGGAGTACTGCTGAGTTCAAGGTCAGCCTAGGCTACACAGTGAGCTCAGGGCCAGCCTTAACTACAAAGTGAGACTCTGTCTCAAAAAAAAAAGGAATATAGAAGCATGCAACTAGGAGCTCAAGCCTCTCTCCCAGTTGGGGCCAGAGCTCCTCTAGTAAGTCATGTTGTAGATAAAACTTATTCCTCTGTTGTAAATATAAACTCAAACTGCCTTTATTTTTCTCTCACCTCCAGAAAGGTCCATCTTATTGCTCTGTACATTTTCTTCTGATGAGTCTCTCTGAAATTAAAAAAAAAACGCATTTACCAAACCTTAATCAATGAAAAGAGTATTTTTATTATCATCTGATATTCAAGTGAGTCATGAAGTTTTCTTCATTACATTTTTACACAAAACTTTATGAAATCAAATTTTCAGTTAGAACTACAAAAATTAAAACTTGAAGCCCAATTTTATAGCATCTTAAATCATATTTTAAGATGAAGACTAATTTTCATGAAAATCAAAACATGAAATTGGAATTGTGGACATCACTAAATGGGAGAAGGCTGCTAAGAAAACACTCACCGAGAAACTGATGTTTGAAAACTGTTTAACAAATGGATTGATCCACGCTTCTTCTTGCTTGTTTCCACCTTTCATCATTCCCTTTGTGAAATAAAAGAGTAAAAAGATGCCATAGCCATCTCTATGTATTTGAGTATAGTGATGGATTAATGCAACTTTAAGACAATTCCCAACTCTCATTTTAGCCAGTAATTTTTTCTTCAAGTTTTATCAGAGTTGTTAACAATTAAAAAATCAACTTATTTGATTTTCAACTTCCTTTGCTCCAGTCCTCTGGTATAGCTGTAATGTACAGAGAAATCTCTAAAGGCAAGCAGTCAGAAGGAAAAGACTGAAGCAAGGGCTGTCATGACTCACCAAAAAAAAAAAAAATAAAAAATAAAAAATCTCTGAGTAATGGATAACTGAATCCTGGGCAATTCCCAACTTACAAATGGCTTTCATTACATTAGACTTAGACTTATAATTAGATTTTGGAATTCTCACACCAAAGTCAAAATAGTAATTTAGGTTCTCAAATTAGTCCAAAGAAACAAATTTAACCTACAATTTAATTGTCTGCAATACAGTGAAAAAATACCATGTGCTAATACATGAAAGAGTATTTAAAATTTTTTAACGTCTGCTGCCAAGAACATAATTCTCCCAGCAGCCAGAGAAGATGGGATTCTTCCTCCTTAGCTCTGGCACTCTGGGCATAGACAGTACTGCACTCAGACAAGAGCTGAGAGAGTGAGGGCCTTGCACGAGTGGCAGGCTGGCAACCGAGGATGCTGGGAACCAGAGACCAAGGCCTCCCACGTGTGACCATCACAGGACCATCCTCGTCAGTCACTGCCTTCGTCTCCTTTCCCATTGCTACAGCCTGTTCCTTCTGACTGGGAAACAGAACACAGCTTCATCATTCCCCCCCAAGTGCAGGTCTCTGAAGCAAGCACCTAACCCTCTCGGAGGCTTCTGAAGTTGTCTTTAATTCTTTATTCTCTTTCACTCCCAGACCCAAGTCTAACTAGCTGCCAAGTTCTTCTGTCTCTCAAATGAGTCCTTTCTCCTGTACGTCCATTCCTTTTTCCCTAATCAAACCCTCCTTTCCAGCTTGAATTAGTACAGAGGCTTCCTGAGATCTCCCAACTCAGGCCTGCCCTCTGTTCCAATTTATATTTCATTCTATCACTGGGCTAGCTCTCTTTAAAAATAATTTTTAAAGAATCCACTGACATTGCCTTCTTTCCACTTCACTGGCTCCATGTTTTATATAGAATAAAGTGCAAATTCTTCAGTACCACACTAAAAGAACTGCTATAATCTGTCCTGACTTTAACTAGAGAGCCAGATTTCCTGCCACTTCTTTCTAGAAATTCTACACCTTGGTTCTGTTATCTACTGTCTCCCCTCTCACACCACCCAGCATCTTCTGAATCCCAGCGGACACACTTCTGAAGCTCTCCTAAGGCCCCGCATGAGACTGCGAGCTTCTCAAAGCTGCAGCTCACATCATAAATGTACTTGAATCCCCAGCACCAAGCACAGTACCTGGCACACAGCAGAAGCTAAATAAATGTTTGCAGTTGCTTTCTAAAGAATTTTACTAGTAGAAACAAAGGAGAAAGAGTAAAAAGGCTACACACCCTTTCCCTTCTCCTTTTTTTGCCACTCAGACCCTGTAAGGAAAGACAAAGTCACAAAACAGCATGGTCCAGTGGGAAGAACACAGGTTTGGAACTGGAAGACCTAAACTTAAATCCTTGCTTTGCCCCTTACTACTTATGCAACTTTGGGCAAGTCGCCACCTTTTCCAGTCTCACACTCCTCAGCATCTTATCTTCGAAGGTTATAAGGATCAAATGATTTAGGTAAAACGTGTAGCAGCACTTCACAGGCTATATGGCAAGGCAATGGGTAAGATCAGCCAAATGAAAAATTATAAAATGAAAATGGCAGGTCCTAGACTTTGAACCCCAGGCTTAAAAGGGTGGAACCTCAGCAGTCAGCACATCCAGCTTCTTACTGGGTTTCTGACTTCTAAGGTTCCTTGAAAGGTAATCACTGTTAAATGAGGTGGGTAGGACACACTAGAATCTCTTTGGGAGGCAGGGCACGTGTTTTTTAAAGACATCCCCAGGAGAATCTGATACCAGTTCCCAATGCCACCTCTACAGAACAAGTCATTCCTAAACCTGGCTCTGCGGCAGAGACATTTGGGGAAACTGCTCAGTACAGGAACTTGGCCCAATTTCCAAACCATCAGTAGATTAGGGGATAAAGGAAACCATAATTTTAACACACTCATATAAATCTAATATAAAGCCAGGTTTGGGAATATGAATTGCCCATATACAGAAAAGAAAATTAAACTATGTCCATTCCTGGGTATTTCTGTCCGGGACCTTCTGGAATGATAAAGGGACAAAGACAGTGGATGAATAAGGAGAATGGTAACTCCACATAAGGGAAGCTGGGGCTCCAGGAGAGGAGGCAGAATGGGAGATGAACTGGCAGTGGAGTGGGAGTTCACATGGAGATTTGCCCTTCTCTTTACCCTCACCACTGCAGGCTGCACCTGAGAATCAGGGCTTGCTCCAGGCAGTCTGGTGAAGGGGAGGAGGAGAGAAATCCCAAGCTGTAGCAGTGGGGAGAAAGGAAGTTCCTGTGGTCTGGCGTTTTTCTAGGTGGCTGCCCATACAAGGCTATACCTAAATTGGGGGTGGCTTGGACTACACTGGCTGCCATAAATGGGCAGGCAGAAGATAGTTTTCTGTGGGGAAGCTACCTTTGGAATTCAAAGTTTCAAGAGCTTTGCCCTTGAAATGTTTACCTTCGATGACATTTTCTTGGTATATGGTGGCCAATTTAAAGATGAGTTAAGCTCTTGAGATGAGTTACTATTCCACATTCCAATCTCTACATCCTCTTCCTCTTCCCAGCCAGCGGGGCGATTTCCAGGCAATGGCATATCTTCACCACACCAGCCGTCTTGCATAGATTTTGGCCCTAATTACAGATTTGTGATATAAAAAGAAACCGACTTTAATAAACCAATTCTATCTGGAAGATAAGCACACACTAAAAATTGGAGAGAGGGGAACTAAATACTTATTTCTCTTCCCAAGTCACACAACAGAAACATAAGTTTTAAGAATTCATTTTTACTTAAAAAATCCAATAAATCTCCCTTGCTTTTACAAATCAGAACATTTCTAAACTTGGACAATGGGGGCATTTGTGTTTGTACTTGATCTTCATAGTGAGGACAGAGAAGGTGGATGAAATTAAAAGGTATCAGTTTAACAGATATTTTTAAGAGGAGTGGCCAAAGAGCACGTGAGACAAAAGCAAAGGCACTTATCCATACAGATGGCTGCAGGGACTCTCATTAGGACTCTCATGTACACAACATGTGGGACTAGTGAAAATGCCGGTCTGAGCCTCAGGCTCCCTTCTGAATCTGTTCATTTCCTGGGAAACAATTGTGACTTTGGACACATGTTCCACATTATGCCATTCAGTGTCAGATTAGACAGCATGAAAACTGGTAGACCAGACATTTCTAGAAAGTCCAATCTGGTAAAATGTAATTTAGAGTTGGTGAAGGAGGTACATATCATTAGCAGTTACAGTTCTAAGGGAAAGTGATGTGAAGAAGAAAATTCAGAAAGATAAAAGAGCAAACCATGCTATGAATGTTGGAGCCAAAAAATGAGTATTATCTAATATGCTACACTACAGAGGTAATGTCATCAGTAACACAGAAACATTATTCAGTTCTCTAGCTATAGGCAATGAGGCATCACCACTACTCCACAACAACGACCAGGGATTATAGTAACTTACCAGATTTGCTTAATACTTGCGGACCAACAGAGCTGGAACCCCACGTGGATGTGCTGGATGCCGCGGCAATGGGTTCTCCCCAGCTGGGGCCACTGTCTGTGGGTTTACCCCACGCTGAAGTGCCATTGTCCACAGTTGTGGCTGGGGCGGAAGTCTCCCCCCAGGGTTCACCCCAGCCTTTAGAAAGTATGGGAAAAGAAGGCATCAGCATAGATAGCTGGGAAGGAGGCACAGTGTAGAGTAAGGGACAAAGAGAAATACTTGAGAGGGATGGGGAGGGGGTGGGTGGGCAGGGATGTGGGTAAAAATGAGAATTGACCTGTGTCACATATTGATACAAATTCCCCAACATTTTGTGTGATTGTGAGCTGTGTATATAATGTACCAATAAAGTTTACTGAATAATGAAAAAAAAAAAAGAAATACTTGAGAAACCAAAGATGAAGAACTTCATTTCATGTATTCAATAATGATGCTATGACAGGGCAGAAAGACAGCACCTGTTTTAGGTAAGGACAGATTTCCCTTTAGTGTAATTTAACTGCATGGTGCACTTTTTTTTTTTTTTAAACCTCTTCTTTCACAACTATCCCATGGACCTAAAGCAAATTCTTTTGAGTAACTTTAATTATGGTAAATCATCCTTCTTGAGGATGAGTTTAATTCTTTGAAGAATCAAGTCAATCTGAATTATTTTTCTTTTTTATGAGACAGGGTCTCGCTTTGTAGTTCAGGCTGGCCCTGGGCTCACTACATAGCCTAGGGAAGCCTCAAACTCAGCAATTCTCCTTGCCTCTGCCTTCTGAGTGCTGGGATTACAGGCATGAGTCACCACACCCAGCACTGTGGTGTGTGGTACTGATTGCTGGTGTGCATGAGTCACCATGTCCAGTATTATCTATCGTATGCGGTTACCAGCATTTGAACCAGGGACCTTGCACTTGCTAGGCTGGTGCAGAAATCACTGAGCTGCATCTCCAGCCCTCTGAATAATTTCTAATAAACTGAAAGCAGGTGATGAAGCTGGGTAAATAGTATAAAATTTTGTATTATTAATTATAATTTTTCCTAAAATTGTAATCTTCCTACATCCTAAGACAGATGCATGACTAACAATGAGTAAGTATATCCTGCATTTATACATGCTGGATAACACTTACTTTAAAAAACCTGTATTATTAGGTTCACATTGTCTAAAGCCAATGTTATGAAACCATAAACATTCTGCTTAAAAAGAAGCCCCAGGGGCTGGAGATTTAGCTCAGTGGTTCCAGCACCTGCCTTGCAAGCACAAGGTCCTGAGTTCAATCCCTGGTAACCACATAAAACAATGCTGGGTGTGGTGACTCACGCCCACCAGCAATCAGTACCATATATCACAGTGCCAGGTGTGGCGGCTCATACCTGTAATCCCAGCATTTGGGAGGCAAAAACAGGAGGATTACTGAGTTCAAGGCTTGTCTAAACTACATAGTGAGCTCAGGG
Organism: Thryonomys swinderianus; assembly: GCA_004025085.1. Lineage (NCBI taxonomy): Eukaryota > Metazoa > Chordata > Mammalia > Rodentia > Thryonomyidae > Thryonomys > Thryonomys swinderianus. The sequence continues at coordinate 11,215 of PVIC010019958.1, read as the reverse complement.
CCAGCCTGAACTACAAGGTGAGACCCTGTCTCAAACAAACAAACAAAAAAAGCCCCAAACAAAGGGGCTTCTTTTTAGATACATAATTGTTTCTCCTAAAAATTAAACCTAAATTAATACAATAAGCTAGACTTTGACTAGAAAAAATTTAGGTGCTAAAAGGTCAGTTTATGAAGTCATTTCTATGTACAATTACACTATCACTCAACAAAACCTCCATTAATAATTCCCAATTCCCCTCAATGAACAGTCCATCAAAATAACTTGGGAGCCAGGCGTGGTGGCTCATGCCTGTAATCTCAGCACTGAGGCAGCAGGATTGCTGAGTTCGAGGCTTGCCTGGGCTACATAGTGAGCTCAGAGCTAGCCTGAACTACAAAGCAAGACCCTGTCTCAAAAAAAAAAAAAAAAAAAAAACTTGGGAGACAGAAATCAGATTCTTAAGAAAGGAAAATGGGCATATCCTAGAAAGGTATTATCAAATGTTTCATACATTGTCAAGTAGACTAGGATTTCAGGCTTACTTAAAAAGTCCCAGCTGGGAGGTGTGGTTCAGACAGCACACATGCCCATCAGGCACGAGGCCCTGGGCTTGGTGCCCAGCATGCGGGAGAAAGGGGATGGATCCCTTCAAAAAACAAATACAACACCAAATGTTTGGAAGAGCTCTGTTCTCAGATGCTTGTTTTATCCTGAGGTATTTTAGTCCAGGAAACCAAAAACATAAGGCCTAACTCACAACGGAGAAAAGCACACACCAGCCCAGATGGACCCTAGTTTTCCACTTCTATCTTCTTTTGCACCCTGCACAAAGAATGCTAGGGTGAAACTCTGTTACCTAGGAGAAGGTGTCCCAATAATTTTCCTTGAACTTTTCTAATTAGGAAAAAATGGGTTTCCACTGTATGTGCATCCAAACAGTGTATTAAACATGAAACAGTCAGCTGAGACAAAGCTCATTTTCAGACTCCACAGAATGAAAGCTTACCAGAGCCAGTGGTTGCCTCTTTGCTTGCGATGGCACTTGCTGATGGCAGCAGCTGATGTACCTGTGCTTGCTGGTCTGAACGGCTGCTGCCATTTGGGACATTTTTATTCCACATGTTCACATTTTTGTAGTTGTATTTGCGTGGATCTCCCCAAGCTGAGGTTCCATCATCAATCTCCATTTTGCGTCGAATAGATTCTGGGGATGGCTCCTCCCAGCCAGTGGGCTCTTCTTCTTTTGTTGGGGCTGGTATAGGTCCCCCAAGCCAGCCTGTACCAGGAGGTTTGCCTGTGGCTGGTGGGATTCCCCAAGATCCAACAATGTCTTGTTGCTTGTTCCAGTCTGGAGAGCTGACTGGCTTTGACGAATCTCCCCAACCTAGAGACTGATTAGACTTTGGAGGCTCCCCCCATCCTTGGGAGGGATTAGGTTTAGAAGATTCATCCCATCCTGATGAATTATTTGGATTTATGTTATTTCCCCAAGTAAATGAACTAGTTTTACCAAGTTCGTTCCAACCAGAAACGGACCTGTCACTGTCACTACCTCCTGAGCTGGATTTCTTGTTAGTTTCACCCCAATGGTTACTCCTTGATGTTTCTCCCCAACTGTCACTGGCAGAAACGGACCAACCTTGGTTGGATTTTTGTCCATCACCCCATCCCTGTTTGTTCTTTTGCGAATCATTCCACGCCAACTTCTCTTCTTTGCAGTTCCCCCACTGATTGCTCTTAATCATTCCTGTAGCAGCAGAGTCGTCCTCCCACCCCCCCTGGCAGTTTGAGCCTTTGGAATCTCCCCACCTCAGAGCAGGCTTGGGATCACCCCAGCCAGATCCAGATGAGGTATCAGTACTGTTAGGGCTAGTCTTTTCTACACATGCCCCTGAGTTAAAAGTCTGTGCTGCAGAGCTCCCCCAGGCCTCGGTCCCATTGTCAGTCTTTCTTTCCCCTCTGGGTGACGTCTCAGTATCCCAGGCAGTATTCTGCTTAATAGGAGTCTGTCCCCAACCAGAGTTGGACAGGACACGTGGATCTAAGTCAGTTCTGTTCACAATGCTTTGGAGTAATGTGTGCTGATCCATTTTTCTTCTATCTCTACTCTGACTTTCCCCAGTCCCTTTTTCCTCGAGGCGTCCAGTGCTGTCTGCACTACCATCACTCTCCACGGCACCTCCTGAATGGGCCCATGCACTGCTTTGCTCATTTGTCTGAGATGTGGCAGAACCCTGATCCTCTTCCTCAGTAGATTTCCATCCATTTGTAAACTTCTTACCATTGCCATTTGCACTATCATTGGAATGCTGATTACTAGGCAGTTTGTTCCACTCGACGCTGGGTATATTAGTGCCAGTGTTTTGTGCAGGGGTTCCCCATCCTCTCCGACTTCCTCCAGAATTCATGCCATTTCCACTTCCCCATGATGTACTCTGGGAATTGGCTGTCCCAGACTCCCATACTCCTCCCCCTTTATTTGTGTTCACTTGAAAGTTAGTGCCCATAGGCCCATTTATGCCAGGCTGTATTAGAGTTGCATTCACAGTGTCACCATTAGCTTGGCCATTGGGGCCTGAACATTTGTCTCCAGAGTAACTAGAACCATAGGCACCCCACGTAGTACCGTAAGAGCCTCCACTTTTTGACTCTCCATTGCTAAGGTGAGAAAGGGAAGTGCCATTCATAACTGATGGAGCCTGTATCTGAGGATGATTCATTGTGCTCACACGCCAGGCCCCTGTATTACTACCAGGCAGTTCGTTATTCTGTACGGAACCGGAGTTTGGTAAACTAGAGGTCATAAAGTTAGTAGTGTTATTTGGTCCAGACATTTCAGTGGTAATATTTTGAGGTTGACCACTGAATGAAACCTTCTGTGTACCACTTACTTCAGATTCACAAGTTTCCTGAAGGCTTCCCCAGGTACCATGGGTAGAAGAACTACTCACTTTAGAGTTAATACTCTGATTGTTAGGCATCTGGCCTATGGTACTGCACTGAGTATTGATGCCAGAGCTGCCACTCCCCACAGGCCCTTTCAGGGCAAGTCCATTGTTCTCTAATACTGGCCAGGCACCATGGTTGCTAGCTGAATTCAAAGTGCTTGGATTTAACCCTCCATTTGATGAAGAACTTACAGTGCCCCAAGCGTTCACTCTGTTGTTGCTACTTTCTGATTTGCTTTCAGGAGCATCCACAGAGACCTGACATGTGCTTATTATGGCTCCATGGGAAAAGCCCCACGGCCCAGGACTACTTCCGTGGCCCACATTATTGCTGCTGCTACTGACCACAAACTTGTTTTGGGAACCGAGTCCAGCGCTGCTCCGAAGACCATCTTTCTCACCCCCTGTGCTCCCTGAAGCCATGATAGTGATCTTTCTCTCTGACTCGGAACTGGAGGCAGAATCAGCATCCATACATTCTGAAGCCAAATCTGGATCAGTGCCAGGGACCGAGGGCCATGCTTCTTTTTCCAACAAGTCGTTTACAACAGTGTTCTTACAGTTTGTGCTACAGTCACTCGTAGAAGACACAGGTCCCTGCTGGGAATTCTCATACTGGGTTCCTGAAGTATTGTGGTTTATGTCTAGAATAAAGAAGTAGTACAACTATTTAGTGCTAGTCATTTTCAAAATTACACTACACAGGAGACTAAAAGTGGTAAGTATATAATAAATGCATACACATCTCTAGAAAGAGAGACTACTTGGTAGTATGGTAACAAGGACACTAGTTATTTTATTAGTCCTCAGGGCACATGTGCTGGAGCTGAGCTGTTAACACAGCCAGCACTGGGGGTGGTACCATGGCAGGGTTATGGGGCACCCAGACTCAAAGGCCTGACTGGAAGACAAGGAGGGTAAACAGCCCATTCTCTTTTCTATAACAGCTTGTCCATACAACTGCTTTTGGTAGTATAGTGAGTTTAAAAGACTTTCAAAGCCTTCTCTATTGTCTTTCCATTTCAGCAGCTCCCATACTCAGCTGAAATACTGCATACCAGTAGAATATTTTTAGCTTGGCTCTCATAAAAGTATCTTAATTTACCTTTATAGCTATGGTTATTAAAGAGACAACAAGAAAAAAAAAGGTGTGTTGAAAGTTCACCAAAGTATGGGGATAAAAGTCAGCCACAGATCATAAAGATCATAAACAACCAACTGCATAACCATACAATCTTAGACTTCTGCTATGAAGAACATATTATCAGGGCCGGAGGGTTAGCTCAGTGGTTCCGGCACCTGCCTTGCAAGTGCAAGGTCCTGAGTTTGATCCCAGGTAACCACATACAATGCTGGGCGTGGAGACTCACGCCCACCAGCAATCAATACCACATACCACAGTGCCAGGCGTGGTGGCTCATGCCTGTAATCCCAGCACTCGGGAGGCAGAGACAGGAGGATTGCTGAGTTCAAGGCTTGCCTGGACTACATAGTGAGCTCAGAGCCAGCCTGAACTACAAAGCAAGACCCTGTCTCAAAAAAAAAAAAAAAAAGAACATATTATCTAGTTATCTGGCAAGAGGTAGGGAAGTTCCACTGCTGAGTTTCCCAGAGTCTTTGTTCTCATTATTATGATCTGCTAAGTAGAAATCTCACAGAGACATTAACTTGCTAAGATAATTGCATTAAGACTGTCTTGAAGGGGATGCAAATACTGTAGCCTCTACTAGGTCAGGAATCAGAAGCTCACATAGTGCTTAAAGACACACACTCAAGTCATGTCCTAGACTATACTTGATCTTAGCCAAAAGGCCAAGAAGCGATTAATCATGTCCTAGACTTAATGAATGAACATCTGGGGTTACTAGAGGCCTACAAATTAACAGAAGTCCCTATCAGAGTGATTTCTAATATGGAAATTAGATTCAGTTTGTATCACCTTTTTTTTTGAGACAGGATCTCACTTTGTAATTCAGGCTACCCCTGAGCTCACTATGTAACCCAGGCAAGCCTTGAACTCAGCAATCCTCCTGCCTCTGCCTCCTGAGTGCTGGGATTACATGCATGAGCCACCACACCCAGCACTGTGGTGTGTGGTACTGATTGCTGGTGGGCATGAGTCACCATGCCTGGTGGTGTTGTTACTGGGGATTGAATCAGCGACCTTGCACTTGCCAGGCAGGCGCCAGAACCACTGAGCTAAGTCTCCAGCCCTTAGCACTTTGTTTTAAAAAGCAACTTCTAAGAAATAAAAGACAATGAGCTAAGAAGAGTAGCAGAAAAAGGGATTAGAGATCAGAAATATATACATTAATTCACAAAACATATATTTTAATGCTATGTAGGTTATTTGGATCTCTACTACCTGTGGGAGCATCACTTTGTTCAGCTCTCAGATGCAGTCTACGTCTTTCAATGCTTGTAAGAGTTAACTCAATAAAGGACCCTGAAAAGTCAGTCTCACTGTGTAAACTCAAATCAATACACACACACACACGCAGCAGCATCTTCAGCAATATCTGCAGATACTTAACACTATGTACTATGAGCTCTTTTATCACTGGATGGGAAAACACTATAGCACAAGCATTACCTTCATTTTGAAGACCATCAAACTGAGGTTTAGAGATTAACTTATGGAAATCAGGTGAGAAAGGCAGGATTCTTCAGACACCTTCATACAATAAGGTGGCTAAGAATATATGGCTGCAAAAACACCAGAAAGCCCAGACTCTTTGTGGTAGCTATCTGAACAAATCTGCAAAAAGGGGATACTTGCTAATTTCACTGTTTTGTTAGCTTCCTGTCCTACACAATGCTCACTGCTGCAGAAATCAGTGCCCCTCAAGTGCAGTCTGGTACAGTGATTAGAAGCAGAGACTCTGAAGCCTGACAACTCTATTTAGCATCGCTGGGACCACAGGCAGGATTCCCAACCTCTCCGTGCTTGTGTTTCCTGGCACAGATAGTTGGAAGAGTAACAGTGCCAATTCAATTCACAGTGTTCCCACAGTAACAGAAAAGGCAGGGACACCTGTCTACTGAGCACTACTACTGCTCAGACAGTATCACAAGTGCTCATCCATGAAATGTGACCCCAACATGAAAGGTAAAAGACAGAGGACAGAAACTGGGCATGGCAGTATGTGCCTGTGTTGTTGGCCCTTGGGAGAATGGGACAGGAAGATGGCCATGAGTGTGCACTGCTGGGGAACTGAACCCAGGACCTCATATGTGCTAGGAGAGCACTCTGCCACAGAGCCACAGCCCTAGCCCTTGCCTTGAGTTTGAAGCCAGCCTGAAATACATAGCAAGACTCAGCCTCAAAACAAAACAAAGAAAACAAAAAAGCAAGAAGAACAGAAAAGAGACAAAACAAACCAACATGAAAGCAACAATTCTCCTACACACAATGAACAACCAATAAAGAAACATGTAGAAAAAAGATCCCAGCTAGGCACAGTGGCTCACGCCTATAATCCCAGCAATCAGGAGGCAGAGGCAGGAGGATTGCTGAGTTCCAGGCTTGACTGGGCTACATAGTGAGTGGAGGGCCAGCCTAGACTACAAAGCGAGACCCTGTCTCAAAAAAAAAAAAAAAAAAAAAAACACTTCATTACAGGTCACAGAAGAAAAACCACCTGATTAAGTACAGAAGCTCATTACTGGATAGGAAGATACAAAAATGGTTTAATTCCATTAGAAGAAACTATTAATCAGAGCCTGTATGTTAAAAGTGATTTTTAAAATTCATGCAAATAAATGAGAACAATCCCCCCCACCCCAAATCTCCAGAATAGCATCTGAGGGACTCCACATTACCACGTGACATCTGAACAGCACTGAGCGCATCAGCACCTCAAACAGGCCCCCCACATGTCAGAGGTTAACACCTCTGTTAACCTCTGGTCGGGGAGAGGAATACTGAGTCCTTGAATAGTATTAAGTAAGACAATGAATCAAAAATAATACCAAGTGATTTAAGTTATAAGAGCAAAAGTTAAAACCATGAAGATATAACTGAATGTTTGTATATAAAAGTAACCAGAAAAGAAATAACAGACCTGACTCTTTTTTTTTTTTTTTTGAGACAGGGTCTCACTTTGTAGTTCAGGCTGGCCCTGAACTTACTATGTTGCGCAGGCAAGCCTCAAATTCAGCAATCCTCCTGCCTCTGCCTCCCGAGTGCTGGAATTACAAGCGTGAGCCACCATGCCTGGCAGGCATTGTGACATGTGGGACTAACTGCTGGTGGCATGAGTCACCATGCCCGGTACTGTTGTATGTGATTACTGAGGACTGAACTCAGGACCTTGTGCTTGCTAGCCAGGCACCAGAACCACTGAGCTAAATCTCCGACTCCTATTTGTTTAAATGATACTTGTTGACATCCGTAAAAAGCAAAACAAAAAAACCCCAAGCAAACCCTGGAACACATTTTCCAAATGAAACTGTCATCTTTAATGTTACTTTTTAAAAAATGTTCTCAGCTTCTGGTGATGTAGTGCTTTGGAAATGGTGGGTGATCAAGGTCTGTCTTTTACGACATGTTCCTGTATCTTTTAGGAAAATAAGGAGACATCATCAGTAATAATAAATTAGCTAAAAGTCCATTTTAAATCTAGAACCTACTTGAAACTTTTAACAACATCTAGAGAATATTTTACAAACTGTGTTACCAAGTGTAAGTCATGCATGTGATTGGATATGAAAAAGGCTACAGTATAGGAAGGGAGGTTAAGTGGGTGGTGGTGGGTAAAACAGGCATCAATGGAAAGAGGGAAGAGAATATGGCTGCCCAGGAATCTCAGAGTCAGAGGTGATTTCAGAGTTGGAAGAAGTCACACGATACTTGCCCTTTCTGACAGGAAGCCAAACCTCAGATGTCTAAGTTACCTGGAAGACAAATATATAGGAACATCACGAGGTATAAGATTATCATTAGGGCCGGAGATTTAGCTCAGTGGTTCCGGCGCCTGCCTAGCAAGCACAAGGTCCTGAGTTTGATCCCGGAAACCACATAGAATGCTGGGCGTGGTGACTCATGCCCACCAGCAATCAATGCTACATACCACAGTGCCGGGCGTGGTGGCTCACACCTGTAATCCCAGCACTCAGGAGGCAGAGGCAGGAGGATTGCTGAGTTCCAGGCTTGCCTGGGCTACACAGTGAGCTCAGGGCCAGCCTGAACTACAAAGCGAGACCCTGTCTCAAAAAAAAAAAAAAAGATTATCATTAAATTTTTTCCAAGAAACAGACTTGATTGTAAATTCCTGCATTGCTGGGAAGAAAGAAGGCAACTAAGTTTTACTGAGTACAGTGCTAAATATGAACATTCAGAGACTATACTGCTATAAGCACACGAAGATTTGGAAGGCTGTAGATTACTTAGAAACGTCTGAAACCTGAAATGCCATCAACATCCCTTTCCATGCCTCAGTACCGCACCTCCACAGGAATGTAACACTGTACTGTGGAATGTCTACTCAGAGACTGTGTAGCAAGAGAGCAAAGATGGGAGATCATTTCAATGACTGAAAAACAGGACAGTCAGGCATTCAGGGAGAATTTAGATAAATGGAAATTCATATATTTTTTTTTACAAAATACAAAGTATTTAACAAGTAATATAAATACTTGTTTTCTGATTTAAAGACTTTAAATCTCCAAGAGGAGGAGCTTCAAAAGTAAGTACTACTTAGGTTTTTCAGTGTTCCAATAGGTATGAGATGTACACTAGGAATGCGAGAGTATCTTAGATGCAGTTTCAAGTATGTCTTAAGAGAGTTCAAGATGTCTTTTTCAGTTTTCCGAGTTTTTGGCTCATACAAACTTTCTGATAAACTTTTCTTGTAATGGTCCAGATAATAAGTATTTCTGTGGATCAGATAGTCTGTGGCAACTACTCAACTGTGCCCTTGTAGCTTGGAAGAAGACACAGGAACACTGTAGTCCACAGACATGGAAATCTTCCACTGACACTGGACTGACATAGGCCACAGGCCAACCTCTCTCACAACCAGACAGGATGCATGGGTTCTAGTTTAAGGAATGGGGTGAGCATAGTAGCGAAAAAGCTGTGAAGGATATTCTTTGTGGGTGTTATTCAGACCACATGACATACAGCTCAACTATGACTACTGGTAGCACCCAGGCGAGAGAGAAAAAGCATCTGTTTTAGAGTTAAAAAATCACCACAGCCAGGCGTTGTGGCTCAGGCCTGTAATCCCAGCACTTGGGAGGCAGAGGCAGGAGGACTGCTGAGTTCAAGGCTTGTCTGAGTGACATAGCAAGATCCTGTCTCAAAAAAAAAAAAAAAAAGAAATGCCAGGCTTGGTGGCTCAAGCCTGTAATTCCAGCATTCAGGAGGCAGAGGAAGAGACAGGAGGATTGCTGAGTTCAAGGCTTGCCTGGGCTACATAGTGAGCTCAGGGCCAGCCTGAACTACAAAGCAAGACCCTGTTTCAAAAAAAAAAAGATAGAAATGCGGACGTGGTGGCTCACGCCTGTAATCCCAGCACTCGGGAGGCAGAGACAGGAGGATTGCTGAGTTCAAGGCTTGCCTGGGCTACATAGTGAGCTCAGGGCCAGCCTGAACTACAAAGCGAGACCCTGTCTCAAAAGCAAAAAAAAAAAAAAAAAAAAAGATAGAAAAACTGATTTCCACCACACTTAAACACAGTATTCAGAAGATGATTGTGAACTGGTGGGTGGGTTTCAGAGGACAAATGTATGAGAATGTGAGCAGGGCTATCTCTTCAAGGACTTGAAAGGAGGGAGGACACAAACTCTGTAAGAGGTTGAGGAAGTTTCTTCAAGAAGAACAGACTTAAGTACTTCACAGATCACAGAAAGGAGCAAGCTGGGAGTCAGAAAAAGAAGGTGTCAGACAACCAGAACCTCCACAACACTGACACTGAAATGCAAAAGCCAGGTGGGGGCAACATTTTAGTCTTCAAACATCTCTGGAAATTTGGATGTTAACATTTTTGGTTAAAATGTTCCCAATTCTAGAGTATTCACCATTATATGTCAAATATCCTAGAGCTTTTTCAAAGAAGAAATATTCCAAACATACAAAGGCTACACAGAGCTCAAGAGGTACCATGCCTATATCAGAAGCACAAGGGCCTGAGTTCAATCCCGTGTACCAGCAAAAAAAAAAAAAAAAAAAAGCTCAACTACCCAACCTTCAGAAATACATTATTGTAGCAGGAAAAAAATATCCTGACCCTTCCTCTGATTTACATCTCTTTTCTTCCCGAGATGGTCACTCAACCACTGGTACTCATGTATATCTTTGTAGCATATTGTATGTGAATTCATTCCTAAAAACACGTAATATTGCTTCATATACTTTGTATTTTATATAGATGGATCATACCTGAACAAAAACAAAAAATATTATTGGGATGACTACAAGAAATGTAAACCTGAACTCTCACAAGAAGCTGTTGAACTGTTAATATTCTTTTGATAATAGTATTGTGGCTATATGGGAAACTATGCTTAGGAAAATACCAAGGGGAAGTATTAAAAGTAAAATATTGTGGGTCAGAGGGTTAGCTCAGTGGTTCCAGCACCTGCCTCACAAGCACAAGGTCCTGAGTTCGATCCCCGGTAACCACATACAATGCTGGGCATGTATGCTCACGCCCACCAACAATCAATACCACATACCACAGTGCCGGGCCTGGTGGCTCACGCCTGTAATCCCAGCACTCGGGAGGCAGAGACAGGAGGATTGCTGAGTTCGAAGCTTGCTTGGGCTACATAGTGAGCACAGAGCCAGCCTGAACTACAAAGCAAGACCCTGTCTCAAAAAAAAAAAAAAAGTATTGTGATGTTTGAAACTTTCTTGCAAATGAATTGAGTGAGAATGTATCTATGAAAGTGAGAGTATATGTAAAATCAAGAACATCTGGAAACAGGGTCTGACTAGGCAGTTAAGGCTGTCCTATGTAATCCAGACTGGTCTTGAACTCCTGGCAATCCTCCTGCCTCAACCTCTCAAGCGCTGGGATTACTAGCATGCATCACCACACCTTGCTAGATGGGCCTATGTTAAAAATTACTGGATCTAGGACCGGAGGGTTAGCTCAGTGGTTCCGGCGCCTGCCTTGCAAGCGCAAGGACCTGAGTTCGATCCCCGGTAACCACATATAATGCTGGGCGTGGTGGCTCACGCCTGTAATCCCAGCACTCGGGAGGCAGAGACGGGAGGATTGCTGAGTTCGCGGCGGCTTGCCTGGGCACCAGAGTGAGCTCAGGGCCAGCCTGAACTA
>PVIC010019957.1:0-29825 GCA_004025085.1 Thryonomys swinderianus | reverse complement strand
AACTGAAATCCCAACACCATACTTCACAAAGCTAGAAAAAATAATCCAAAAATTCATCTGGAACCACAAGAGACCTAGAATAGCAAAAGCAACTCTAAGCAACCAGGACATGGCAGGGAGTATTACAATCCCTAACTTAAAATTATACTATGAGGGGAAAGAATAAATATGATTTGGAAAGAAAAAGAAATAGCATGTACATAAAAGGGGTTGTGGGTGGGTAGGGATAAGGGTAAAAACGAGAATTAACTTGTGTCATATACAAATTCCCTAATATTGAGGGTGATTTTGAACTGTATATAAAATGTAACAATAAAGAATTCAATTTAAAAAAAAACTACTATAAAGCCACTGTGATAAATACTGCATGGTACTGGCAAAGTAACAGACCCAAGGACCAGTGGAAAAGATTAGAAGATCCAGAAACAAATCCAGATACACTAAGCCACCTTATCTTTGACAAAGGAACCAAACATCCTCAATGGAGGAAAGACAGCCTCTTCAACAAATGGTGCTAGAAAAACTGGGCTTTAACCTGCCAAAAACTAGACCTACCTCTTTCACCATGTATTAAACCACAATCAAAATGGATTCGAAACTTAAACACTAAAACAGAAACAATAAACCTGCTGGAAAACAGGTAAAACTCTTGGAGACAATGGCTTAGGCAGAGACCTCATGAACAAAACCTTTATAGAATGAGAATTAGTAGAAAGAATAAAAAAATAGGATCTCATCCTCCTAAAAAGCTTCTGCATAACAAAAGAAACCACTGGCACCACTAAAAAACAACAAACAATATGGAAAAAAATCTTTACTAGTTGTTTGTCAGACAAAGGGCTACTATCTACAATACATAAAGAACTTAAACAAATCAGTCCCCCAAATTTAAAGACCCAATTCAAAAATGGGCATCTGAAATGAACAGACACATCTCAAAGGAAGAAATCAAAGCAACCAAGAAGCATATGAAGAAATGTTCAACATCACTGGTCATTTGAGAAATGCAAATGTAAACAACACAGATTTCATCTCACTCCACAAAGAATGGCTGCTATTGCAAAAAAATCAACCAGTGATAAATGCTGGTGAGGCTGTGGGGATAAAGGGGCTGTTCTCCACTATTGGTGGCATTGTAGACTTGTGCAACCACTGTGAAGATCAGTGTGGAGATTCCTCAAAAAATTAGGATTAAAAGTCCCATTTGACCCTGCTGTTCCCCTGCTAGAAGTGTACTTGAAGGAATTGAAAAAATCATATTGTAAAGACATATGTACACCTATATTCATAGCAGCTCAGTTTGTGATAGCACAATCTTGGAATCAACCTAGATGCCCAACAACTGGAGACTGGATGAAGATGTTTTTTGTTTTTAAATAAAATGGAGTATTACTCTGCTTTAAAGAATGACAAGTTTCATTCATTTATGTGCAAATGGAAACATCTTAAGGACACAATAATAAGTGAAATAAATAGGTCACAGATATGTAAATACCTTATCTTCTCTCTAGTATGAGAACGTGTAGATGTAAATGAATTCTAGAATGTATGATAGATTTTATGAAATAGGAAATATTCAAAGGGAATGTGGTATGGGAAAGTAATGAGGAGAAAGAATAAATATGATTTGGCAAGAAAAAGAAATGACAGGTATATAAGTGTTGGGGCTTGTGGATGGGCAAGGATATGGGTAAAAATGAGAATTAACTTCTGTCATATACTGGTACAGATTCCCCAATGTTGAGTGTGATTGTGAGCTGTATATAAAATATACCAATTCAAAATCAATTTTTAAAAAGAGGGAAAAAAGAACTATAGGCCATTCTCCCTAGTGAACATTGATGCAAAAATCCTCTATAAGATACTGGCAAACAGAATACAGAATATCATAAAGATCATACTCCTGGACCAATTTGCATTCACTCCAGAGATGCAAGGATGGTTCAACGTACATAAATCAATAAAGGTAATATACTATATGAACAGACTCATGGACAAAAACCATATGGTCATCTCAATAGATGTAGAAAAAGCATTTGAAAGAATCCAACACCCATTCATGACAAAAACACTCCTGAAAATTGGAATAGATGGACATTATCTCTAACTAATAAAAGTTATTTACATGAAACCAACAGCAAGCGTCATACTTATTAGTCAAAAACTGAAACCTTTCACACTAGATCAGGACAAGACAAGGATGCCCACTATCACCATTCCTGTTAAATATAGGGCTGGAAGCATTAGCCACAGTTATTAGATAAGAGAAAGAAATAAAAGAATAAAGATAGGAAAAGAGGTTAAACTGTCATTATTTGCTGACTACATGATTCTCTATATAGAGGATCCCGAAAACTCAACAAAAAGACTATTAGATTTCATTGGCAAAATTAGTAGCATAGTTGGATTAAAAGTCAATGCTCAAAAAACAATAGCCTTTGCAAATACAAACAGCAGACTCACTAAAAGAGAAATTGAGGGGTTAAACCCTTCACAGTAGCATCCAAAAAATTAAATATCTAGGAATCATTCTAACACAGGAGATGAAAGACCTTTATTCTGAAAACTATAGCACTCTGAAAAAAGAGATACAAGAAGGTATCAGAAAACGGAAAGACATCCCTTGTTCCTAGGTAAGAAGAACTGGTATTGTCAAAATGGCTATACTCCCACAACTACTATATAGGTTCAATGCAATCCTGAATGAAATCCCAACAGCATATTTCACAGATCTAGAAAAAATAATCCAAAAATTCATCTGGAAACACAAAGAACTACAATAGCAAAAGCAATCCTAGGCAATAAGGACATGCCAAGGAATATTAAGATCTCCATCTTGAAAGTATATTACAAAGCCACTGTAATAAAAAACAGCAAGTACTGCCAAACTAACCTGGAGATCAGGGAATAGAGTAGAAGATCCAGAAACAAATCCAGTGTACTATATCACCTCATCTTTGACAAAGGAGCCAAACACCCTCAATGGAGAAAAAATATCCTCTTTAACAAATGGTACTGGTAAAACAGGGTTGTAGCCTGCCAAAGACTAAACCTAAACCTATCTCCCTCATCATTCACTAAACTAAAATCAAAGTGGATTAGAGACCAGAACATTAAAACAGAAACACAAAGCTTGACTCAAAACAGGTTCGGTAGATGGGATCTCATCTTGCTAAAAGCTTCTGCATAGCAAGAGAGACCACCAGATGAGCAAAAAGACATCCAACAGTATGGGAAAAAATTTTACCAAATGTTTCTCAGACAGAGGGCTACTGTCTTGAATATATAAAGAGCTTAAAAAACCCAGCTCCCTCCAAATTTAAAGACCCCATCAAAAAATGGGCATCTAAAATGAACAGACATTTTGCAGAGGAAGAAGTAAAAGCAGCTAAAAAACACATGAAGAAATGTTCAACACTGCTGGTCAGTTGGGAGATGCAGATGAAAACAGTAGAGATTCCATCACACTCCACAAAGAATGGGTGCTATCATGAAATCAATCAACAATAAGTGCTGGTGAAGCCAGGGAGAGAAAGGAACCCTTCTCTACTGTTGGTGGGAATGTAGACTGGTACAACCACTGTGGAGATCAGTACAGAGATTTCTCAGAAACTTGGATTAGAGGTCACATTTTCCACTGCTATTCCCTGTTAGGTACATACACAAATGAATTAAAAGATTAATATCACAGTGACATATGTGCACCCATGTTTATTGCAGCTCAGTCCATGAACAACCCAAATGCCCATCATTTGGAAATAAGATTTTTCCAAAAAAATATATAAAGTGGAATACTACTCTGCCATAAAGAATAATTTTGAGTCCTTCATACTCAAATGGGTATACCTTGGGAAGATAATCATAAGTAAAATAAATGGGTA
Source organism: Thryonomys swinderianus (assembly GCA_004025085.1). NCBI lineage: Eukaryota > Metazoa > Chordata > Mammalia > Rodentia > Thryonomyidae > Thryonomys > Thryonomys swinderianus. The sequence continues at coordinate 25,944 of PVIC010019957.1, read as the reverse complement.
ACAAATGTATATATATATACTGTGCCTTTTATCTGGTATGAGAAACCCAAGATGTAAATGAGTACTCAAATGTATGATAGATATTGTGAAATAGAAAACATTGAAAAAGTAAGAAGGGTTAAGGATAAATAAAAAAGAAAAGAATTGATGGCAAAAAGTAAAACATGTATAAAGAGGCTGGGGGATTATGTGGTGAGCAAGGGAATGGGAAATCTCATGTACTGGTACAAATTCTCAGTGTCAAGTATGATCATGATATAGATATAGAATATGCCAATAAAATCAATTTTTAAAAAAGAAACTACTATATCATCTTGGAAAGTACCTTTGCCATTTCATGTTCCCTTTAGTAATAATGACTGAAAGTTTCTGTCACTTCACATTTTTACCAGGTGTTATCAACATTCTGGACTTTGGCCACACTCTTATTCATATAATGATACTCATTGTTTTCATTTATATTCTTTTGACGGCATGTGATATGGAGAATTTTTCATATTCCCACCTGACATTTACTTTTGTCTTTGTGATGTGTCTGCTAAGGTTTGTTATGATTTAGACTTTGTTTATTCCCCAGAGATTCACTTGATGGCAGGTTAGTCCTCAGGGTCATAATCTGGGAGCTAGCTGGACCTTTAGCAGGTGAATCTTAGCAAGTGGCCCATAAGTAAATTGTGACGTCCTTGCAAAGGATTAGGTTTCTCTGGTATGTTTTTTGTTTCTTCTCTGGAGATGTGACCTCTTTGTCTTCCTACCTACACACCTACCATCTCACATGGGACCCTAGCCAGATCCTGTTTTGTGTTGCCTGGATTTCTGGCTTCCCTAATTGTGAACTGAATAAATTTCTTTCTTTATAAAATTACCTTTCCTCATATATTTTATTATAGTAATGAAACAAACTCATATGAGATCTTTGATCAATTTTTAATTGGCTAGTTTTTCTTATTGTTGAGTTTTAACACTGTGGCATGCCTTTTCACTTTGTTTTATTCAAATTAATGTATTTTTCTGGTTATATAATAGATTTGTTTTGGGAAAATTATATAGGCCAAGTTTTAAATCATTTTCAATCACTTTAACCTTTAATCCTCCCTCCTCTTCATATTTTCTAAAAAGGCAGCCTCTCATTTTCCTACCATACCTTCCTGATTTTATTCTTTAATTGATTTATATTTTGAATTTCACATTTTTAAAAAATCTACATGATATTCAACTTTCTGCATCTGACTTATTTCATTTAACATTGTGGTCTCAAGATCCATCCGTGTTTCCACTAATGTCTGGAAACATTTATTTCCTTTACAATGTCTTTTATAATACAAAAGTTTCCATTTTAAGAGTCTGGGTTATGAATTGTGCCTTTGATGTTCTATCTAAAAAGTCATTATTATATTCAAGAGTTCACCTAGGTTTTCTTCTTATTATCTTCTAGGAATCTTATAGTTTGCACTTTATAGTTACATTTATGATCTATATTAAGATAATTTTGTGACCATATCCAGCTTTTAACTCTACAGAGAATCTTTCTTTTTTCAGTTCACATGGCTTTCAGAATCCCAGGCTTAGCTGACCCTCCTGCCTTGAACTTCTAATTATGTCTAGCCTTGGAAAGCTGAATTACAGCCAGCATATTACAGTGTTTGTGAACTGGCTGCACTTAGAGCCCCACTGCTGATGATGCTTGTGAAGACCAGATAGAATAGTCTGTATGATGGTCCAGTTGTCAGGAGCAGCTCTCTGGCTTCTTCTCAGAAGTCCTCATTACTTGAAAACTTGCCAGATTTAAGATCTGTCCATATGCCTTCCAGGCTCATGAAGCCAAGGTTTCTAGTGCTTTGAATGTTGAGCCATTATTTGAGAACAAATTCACACTAAATAAGCCTTAGGAGACAGATGGGTATCTTTAAGGCATAAATACAGCTGCCTTATGATAAAAAATATTCAACCTGACTCTCATGGATTTTCTTTCATGAGAATGTTTAAATGAGGAGGTAATATTAAGCAGAAAACTTAGTTATAGAACTAGAAATCAGAACCTAGTTAAGTCTATGACAATAATAGCATCAAAGCAAGATTATTATAGTACTAAGTAATACAGATCTGGGACTGGACTGATTTTATTGGTATCTTGACTCCTACTAATTTGTTGCATGATCCTCATTATATTACTTAAGCAAAATGTATCAATTTCCTGATACTGTATATAAAACATGTATGATGATGACAATACCTTCCTCTCAGATGACAGTGTGAGCAAGTAGTTATCTTGAGTCAGACAAGTAGATGAGCAGGCTGTATATTTTGTCAATGTTCTCCTCTGCTTCATATATTAATATACTTAAGCCTAGTAATAGAATGTGTTCTATTTTAAGTCTGACATAAGTAGTACTGTCAGTAAGTAGAATATTGTTAGCTTGTATTTCTTATGGATGGTGTTTCAATTGACATCAATAATGTCCTTCTATGCTGACTGATATGCACATTCTTATTTAAATGTGATAATTGTATTAGAGAAAGTACCTCACATTATCCAATAATAGTAAGAATCACAATATAATGTACTGGTAATGGACAAGTAATGCCATTATTCTAAACTCTTTTCAGAAGAGTTAGATAATCCAATCCTTAAATAAAAAATGAGATCTATGAAATCTATGAATGAACAGTTCCACATCCCTTGGGAACTTGATAGAAATGCAGATTGACAGGCCAACCCCAGACCTACTGGATCAAATCTTATTTGACTCTACATACACATGAACATTTGAGAAGCACAGATCTAAGTTCCTGTGGTGTGATGATTCTTTGCATACTGAATTGTCTAACTTTCACAAAAAACAATGATGTAAGATCCAAATATGCCCATATTACACATGTGAAAAAAATGAGACAGAAGTAAATTTCCCAGTGTTCCCTGCTAGTAATTGTCAGGTGAGAAATCTATAAACCAAATGATTCACTTTGCTCTATTTAAATGAATTCACATTGTTCTTCTATTCTCATGGAACTTTCAAATTGCTGGTTTATAGTATAGAAGTGACTGCAAAATGATGGTTACTCAGTTACCTCCTTTGCTTTGGAAGCATTGCCAGCCCTATGGCAGGTTTTGGGTAATTGCTTCAAGATATTTGAATGATTGTCACAAATAATTCTTTAGCTGAACAAATGTCCAAATATCAGAAGAGAAGTTGAGATGTGGTGTTCAATCAATTAATCATTTTCAGCCTTAAGCTTCTACATAGAAATATAGCACTAGTAAGAAAAGAATTTCTCTACAGCCTATTCTTGTGCTATCATTTTTGATGCTGACAGAAGCAAATTCATTTACTTGAAAACTTATAGAAAATGCTATTGTAAGAATCAAGTCTCCTCATTCCCTCTCGAATATCCCTCATTCCTGACTACCTAAATTCAAAAAAGTAAGCTGAAGTAAGTCAGTGGGGTGGAAGCAAACATTGTTCTAGATTCTTTACTCATTTATACCATACCTAAAGAAGAAAGACCAATCATTAAGAAATATAAAGCAAGTTTAATTTAAATATACTTGTGATTTGAGAATTTATTTCTACCAGGCATTTAACAATTTTTAATGTGTATTTTCTGATTTTATTCTTGCAATGACTCAATGAATCATTTCATATTAAGAGTGGCCATTGAATAAAATTTTAGATTTTGAACTTTTTCTTATTTCACAATCCATGTGCTCAACCTTCATGACAGATTCCATGTGTGACAGCATGAAATTTATAATTTTGTTAAGAAATGAATCAGATTACATTTGCTAAACCAGATTTTCTCTTTGACTGCCCTAGAAGAAACAATCTGATCCCAACACAAAGAAGATTTTGGTTCCATCTATTCACCAGCTCACTTGTATGAGTTCGAGCTACTTAGTTCAGATAAGCAGCAATGCTTTACTGAATTTTAATAAATTGTTGGATTCATAGCTCCACCTACAACCTACAATGTTACTAAAAATAAAATTATTCTCTCCCTCTTTCTGCCACACTTTCTCTCTGTTTCTCTGTCACATATAGTCCTGCCTTAAGAAACAAAATTAGATTCAAGAAGGATTTGTCAATTTGATATATTGATTTATTGCCCTATGTGCCTCTGTTTCATTTTAAATGAACTATATTTCTTAATGAGATCATTCATGAACAGTCCTTTGAAAATCTGTCACAACTGAATTTAATATTTGAAATAAATTCTTAATTTTAAATAAAAATTAGGACATATAAGCAGCCTATTTGGCTATATATTCACAACCAGGTTTTTTCTGAGGTCCCATGTAATTACCTATTCATATTCTACTTTGTCTGGATCTTGACTTATCATGAAAAAAAATTATTAATACATGTAGGTTATACAGATTTAGTTTAGCATTTTATCAGGTTAATAGAAACACAGATTTAAAAAAAAATGAACCGAAGAGTCGCCACTATAATGGGAACCCTGCTTTTCCTTACCTAAGATTTACTTTCAAAAGATAGCCACTTATTGCACATTGTAAATGTGACAAATAAAACAGCAGTAAAATAGTAAAATAGACACCCTTGCACAACCCATACCTTAGTTTTTGCCAGATTATGGCATCTTGGCATATCTTAAAATCCTTGTTACAATAAACACCCTTAGACATTTCTTCTTGGATACCTGGAGAAGAGCCATGGAATTGATTTTACTTGGGTTTGTACAAGTCTTATCTTTTTTTTTTTTTGAGACAGGGTCTTGCTTTGTAGTTCAGGCTGTCTCTGAGCTCACTATGGAGCCCAGGCAAGCCTTGAACTCAGCAATCCTCCTGTCTCTGCCTCCCGAGTGCTGGGAAGACAGGCGTGAGCCACCACGCCTGGCACTGGGGTATGTGGTATTGATTGCTGGTGGGCGTGAGTCTCCACACCCAACATTGTATGTGGTCACCGGGGATTGAACTCAGGACCTTGCGCTTGTGAGGCAGACGCCGGAACCGCTGAGCTAACCCTCCGGCCCTGTACAAGTCTTATCTTTCCAAGGTACCATAATTATCTCTCTTAAATAATTGTACATTAAAATTTAGTAACTTGTTTTTCCCAAAATGTGGCAATATTGGTTAATTATTTATCCCTGCACCAGTACAGTATTACACTTTGTAATTAATAAGCTTTGAGGATGTCTCAACTCAGTAGTCTCTCCCATCTCTCACTTCACCTTTCATGATTGTTTGAGCCTCTTCTGGCATTTCTCTCTTGGCATATTTTTTTGAAAAAGTATTTGGAAGGGTTTACCAAATTTTCAGTAGGAACAGTGGACTAAGTTTTGAGCTACTGGTGGAAAGAACTGGATGCAAGTCAGACTCTGAGGACCTGTAGAAGAAATCTGCTGTTATTGCTGCTGCTATTGCCAATGGTGCTATGTGCCAGAGCTTAATCACAGACACTTGAATGTAATTTATCCTAAAGAAGTAAATGCCACTGGCATTGCCATCATAAACCAATCTTAGGTTCAATTGCCTGCTCCACTTTTCATGTCCAGCTCCCAGTCTCCTGCTATTAATTTTTTGTGGCACTAGAAATAGAAAGCAATTTGGCTGTAAAGAGTAATACATGTAAAGTACACCCAGTCCTGAAAACATATACTAATAAAAATAAAAATTAAAGAAAGATCCAAAGGCTGGATAATTTTTAAAAAATGGATCCAACTATATTCTGCCTCCAAGAGATCCACCTTGCCTTTAAGAACACAAACAGGTTAGGCTTGCCTGGCCTACATAGTGAGCTCAGGGCCACTACAAAGTGAGAACTACAAAGTGAGAACTACAAAGTGAGACCCTATTTCAAAAAACAAACAAACAAACAAAAAAACCCACAAAAATCACAGGCTGAAAGTGAGAACATAGAAAATGTTATTATAGACAAACTATAATCAAAAAAGAGTAGGAGTGAGCATATCTGTATCTGATAAAATAGATTTCAAGTCATAAAATGATCACAGTGACAATAAAGCCATTATTTAATGATAAAGTGGCAATTAACCAAGAGGTCATAACAACTATAAATGTATCTGCACCCAATTTTGGAGCATCTAAATTCATAAGGCAAATGTATATGGAAATAGATAAAGAAATTGTGGACTTCAATGCCCCACTATCAGCAATGGATATATTATAGACAGAATATTAATAAAGAAATACTAGGCTTGCCAGGCATGGTAGCTCATGCCTTTAATTGTAGCACTTGGGAGGCACAGGCAGGAGGATTGCTAAGTTTAAGGCCTGCCTGGGCTACATAGTGAGCTCAGGGCCAGCCTAAACTACAAAGAGAGACCCTGTCTCAAAAAACAACAACAACAACAGCAACAAAAGAAATTCTAGGCTGAACTATACATTTGACTAAGTGGTCCTAATAGATATATCCAGAATTTACTGTCCAATACTAGCAAAATACATTTTTTTTTCTCCAATGCTAAGGAACACTATCCAGGAAAGTCTGTATGTTAAGTTACAAAATAAATCTTAACCTTAAAAAGACTAGAATAAAATATAGCATTTCAAGGCACAATTGTTTAAAACTAGAAGGCAGTAATAGGAGAAACCTTGAAAAAGATCATAAATATGTGCAAAATGAACAATAGGCCCCAAACAATCAGTGAATTAAAGAAGACATCATCATGGTTAAAAAATATCTCATGTTGAATGTGATCCTAATGTATATATAAAGTGTACCAATGAAATCAATTTTAAAAATCTCTTCAAATAATGAAAAGTATCATAGATACTACAGCAAAAGCATTTTTTATTAAATCTACAATGAAGAAGAAAGTAGGTTCCAATTTTACACAACCACATTCATGGTCTTTTTTTTTCTCCTGTATTTCTTTAGCCCATGAACTATTTTTCACTTGTAACATTAAATATTTTGCCTTTGCCTTTTCTTATTTAATATTACCAGAAATTTCCTCTCTCCACAGGAAATATTTATGTACTTATTTTCTTACTATGTAATTGATTTCTGTTTTGTTAGTATCCTTATACTCACTGAAATTTATTCTATTCCTTTTCTAACTGCTGTGATAAAGTGCTAGTATCATGGATTTTATTTCCTCATCTATATGAATTTTATAGTGTAAATTTCCCTATAAGTTTTCTTTTAGTTGCAACCCACAGATTTTGTATGAAATGTTTTCTGTGTCAGTGACAATAAATTTGAAAATACTGTTCTGTTTTTCATGTATTCATTTTAACTGAACTCAATCTTAAAGCTTATGATTGCTACTTTCATATTTTCTAGTTATATGCTTTTAAAATTAGCAAATGTTAGAATTATCTTATGAGCCTTCAAGGTCATAATGACAAGCTAATTTGATCACTCACCCTCACACTCCCCTCACTGTGTTCGGAAGCCACATATGAAGCTGCATTTGTACATTTTCCTTAAATCAGCAAATAGTCCTAAGGAAAGGGCAATTGTGGAGTATCAGGTGACAGCTGAGAAATTCCCAATTCTCAGGAATTTTCACCCTTCTAGTTATCATCAATAAGGCCAGTCTCTAGAGCGTCTTCATAGTAAACATTTTAAAATTTTATCTGGATTTTATACTTGTTTCTATCACAGCAATAATCTGCTACATCCTCATGACACCCTTATTTCTATTCTCTCAATTTTTTATCTTTCCTTCAAGTCAGTTTTTCTTTTTTGCTTATTTTTGGTTGTTTCTTCATACTTTAATAAAATATCTAATAACCCTTATTTTTTTCCCTCACCTGTATTTTTAAAAAGTAAATACAGTAACACTATATATGTCATGAATTGGTACCTTACTTCTTTTAAGATACATCCATAGTGAAGTGTCTCCATTTGGTAGTTGGAGAATGAAGAGAATTTTCCTGGAGTCATCCTCTCATGTGCTGACAACCCTCACTTGCCTAGATTCTCATTTCTTTAAAAATCCCTTTACTGTCATGAAAGCCTAGTAGATTGCCAATTTGAATCTGAAATAGGGAAGGGGTGCAATTGGGAAAGGAGAGAATAAAATAATGAATGTCTTGGGATTTGAAGGACTTATATCCTGTCTCAGTGACTCAACCATGTCCTGGCAGTGCCAAAGCAGCCTTCAACAGTATACAAAGGAAGTACCTGGTGGAATCTGGTGTGGGTCATAATTTGCCAACTGAACTACTCCTGAGCATTTAGTTATTCAGTTTGTGGTGCTTTAGACTATCCTGATTTGCAGTACTTCTGGAATATGTACAAACTGGGATAAATAAATTGTAGACCTGATTGCTACTAAACATCAATCCATGCATATTTATGAATGTAATCTATACTTTTGAAATGTATCCTCTCCACAGAGAATGTTTATATCTATTTTGAAGCAGATGAGCCAATTAAAAAGTCTTCATTCACGCATGTGAGAAATAAGACATTTTGAAACAGAAGCAACTCATCTCAATCAGACCTCTATCTATTTCAAAGTAAAACATTTTCTTAAAATAGCAGTGATTACAGTTCTTAGTCAGGAATAAGGTCAATTTATTTATTTTTCTTATTTTAGTAAAGAAAGATTGAATTACAGCCTTGGGTTTTTTCTGTTCCAGACATTAGGTTCTTTAATATTTTGGAGATTTTTTAGGAAAAAAGAAAAAGCATTTATTTTTAGAAGTTTCAATCACATCAGCGACATAAAAACTTGCAAGGGACACAGGATGTTGTCCAGACCCTGACCAGGTGGGCGGCAGGTGAAGTGAAAGGCCTACCACTGTGCTATAGAGTACTTTTGAAAAAAAGGTAAAATTCATCCAAAGATTCCTACCGACAGGAAATTTCATCACTTTACAGTCTCAATTTTCTAATTACAAACTTAATGAGCCCTTTTGCTAATTACAGTTACCCATTGAGTTATCTCAAAATAATACTAGACTTGTTCATATATTTTCCTTCTATTTATTTCTTCTCTCTTCACTGATACTGAAGAGAAAATTACTTTTCCTTTTATAGTTTCTGTAGATATTTTCCTTCATCAGAATCCATCCACAAATTACACAAAATAATTTGGGCAAGAAAATTCTTTTATAAAGATTTATAGTTACTACTCATGACAAAGTAGTTTGGAAAACTAAAAATGATCATCCACTGGACACAGGCACTAAGAAAGACCTTCTAATTTAATATATGTATATATTAGACATATTCTATTTTCATGTATTATAGCATATAAGATGAGAAGTAAGGAAGGCTAAACTCCTTGGCTAAGAGCTATCAGCTAGAAGTGGCAAAATCAGGATTTATATTCAAAACATAGAACTTTGAACCTTTTAACTTCTCCCCCAAAAGACCACATGAGTATCCTCTCCTATTGAGTTTACTATCTAGTCAACCTTTTTCCTCTCTTCTGCCATTCAGACTCGATCTCAACCATCATGTTGATCACTGTACAACACTCTGCCTCTTAATGGGTACCTGTCCAAAAAGTAGGGTAAGTCACAATGGTTAAAAAACAAAAATTAACAAAAGAATTTCAAAGTTTCATCATCATTCTTGTATCACTTTGCAAGATCTTTTTTAATGTCAATTCATTGCAGAAATTAGTGTCTCATAATCAAATACATTAAAATAGTACTTTCTATTATTTATGTGCTTCCTCTAACAAGGATTTTTAATCTTTTATTCAATCTTCAGGGCCCAGAATAGTGACTTTCATATAGAAGATTCTTCACTAGTCTTTCAAATACATTTTGAATGAGTAAATTCAACATTCTGTTGTAAACACTTATCATTGTGATTTCTGTAGTTTTTAAAATTTTTCATTTTCTCTCTCCATTTTTAATATATATCTTGAAGAATGGAGACAGCAGAATATCTCCACAGGAAGGACTAGTGACAGCAACCCAGAAATATTGATGATGGGTGCTAGGAGGAGATTTTTGAAGTTAAAAATTATGGTTGAACTGCAAGAGTATTTTTAATTTTATTTGAATTTGGGGTGACTTTGGGAAATGATTGGTTATTAGGGTAGAGGTTGTTAAGTCCCTTCAAGCCATTTTTAAGTAACATTTTTCTTTCTGCCAAAGTGCTGATAATTTTATGAAAAACAATCTTGGGTTAAAAACTCTGTAATGTGCTGAAATATAGTAATTTATCTTTCTTTATTTCATTTAGGACATCCCTGGTAACCAAATATAGTACCGGGCATGGTGACTCATGCCCACCAGCAATCAGTACCACATACCACAATGCTGGTCGTGGTGGTTCATGTCTATAATCCCAGCACTCGCACTCAGGAGGCAGAGGCAGGAGGATTGCTGAGTTCAAAATTTGCCTGAGCTAAACTCACAAAGGATACGAGACTTAAATATTAAAACAGAAACAATAAGCCTGCTGGAAAATAGGCTAGGTAAAACTCTTGGAGACATTGTCTTAGGCAGAGACTTTATGAATAAAACCTCTATAGCACAAGAACTAGCAGAAAGAATCAGCAAATGGGATCTCATCGTACTAAAAAGCTTCTGTACAGCCAAATAAGTCACTGGCACTGCTAAAAGGCAACCAACTACATGGGAAAAAATATTTACTAGCTGTTTACCAGACAAAGGGCTATTATCTACAATATATAAAGAACTCAAACAGATCAGCCTCCCCAAGTTTAAAGACCCAATTCAAAAAATGGGCATCTGAAATGAACAGACACTTCTCAGAGGCAGAAGTCAAAGCAGCCAAGAAACATATGAAGAAATGTTCAACATCACTGGTCATTCGAGAGATGCAAATGAAAACAACACTGAGATTTCATCTCACTCCACAAAGAATGGCCGCAATCACAAAATCAACCAACAATAAATGCTGGTGTGGCTGTGGGGAGAAAGGAACCCTTCTCCACTGTTGGTGGGATTGCAGACTTGTGCAACCATTGTGGAGATCCGTGTGGAGATTTCTCAGAAAACTAAGACTAGGGGGGTCCCATTTGACCCGGCTATCCCCCTGCTAGGAATATACCCAAAAGAATTTTTAAAAATCACATTGGAAAGACAGATGTACACCCTTGTTCATAGCAACTCAGTTCGTGATAGCTCAGTCTTGGAAACAACCCAAATGCCCATCAACTGGAGAGTGGATAAAGAAGATGTGTTTTTTTAATAAAATGGAGTATTACTTTGCCATAAAGAATGACAAGATCAATCCATTCAGGTGCAAATGAAGACACCTGGAGGATATACTAATAAGTGAAATCAATAGATCACAGATAGGCAAATTCCAGATCTTCTCTTTGACATGAACACCTGTAGATGCAAATGAACTCTAGAAAGTATGACAGCTTTTATAGAGTGGGAAATTTCCATAGGAAACTTGGTGTAGGAATGTAATGAGGGGAAGGAATAAATATGAAACAGAAAGAAAATAAATTGCCTGAGCTACAAAGTGAGACCCTGTCTCTCTCTCTCTCTCTCTCTCTCTCTCTCTCACACACACACACACACACACACACACACGTAAATAAATAAATAAATTAAAATAAATACAATGATTTTTTTAAATGTGAGTCTTTATTCTTTCTCCTTCATGTTAGTGATTTTCTGTCTTGTTAGTTATAATTCCAAATCTTCCAGAGACTATAAGTAATAACTTTTGGAACAATACTCTCTGGTCCATCAAAATATACTCTTATTCTCTTAAGTTTTTTTGAGAATTTTGTGGGGCAGGGGGTTGAGATAGGACTTCACTATGAAATCCAGACCAGCCTTGAACCCATTATGTAGTTGAGGCTGGCCTGGAACTCGAAGTGATCCTACTGTTTCAGCCACTGAAATGCTGGGATTATAGGCATGTGCCAGCACACCCAGCTTTAATCTGTTATTTTAAAGTTTTTTTCTTTGTGATAGTGGAGATCAAATTTGGACATTATGCTTACAAGGTAGGTGCAGTAACACGAGCTAAATCCCTAGCCCTTAAAGTTATATTTAAATGACCTTTTGCTCCCTTTAAAAAAATCCTATTTGTTCTCAGCCATGCATCTACTCTGCTTTTAATTCTGAACTCAACTTACTCTCTTGTATTTTCTAATCTTCCTAAAGATCAGAAAATGAGATTGTTTATGTTCAAATCATGTGGGATTTCCTATTTCTAAAAGTCTTTGTTTCTGATGGATATAGCAACACCACTGCCTTACATTTTGGCTGTCTGAAATCATCATTTCTATAACTTTCTCTTTCCAGCCTCCCATGTGTATTACTGCACCACAACTACCATCAGAACCATTTGAACATGTACGCTACCACAGTAATCTCTCTACTACCTACTTCCTGCATGCTATATTAGAGATTAATGCACTGGTCTGTATTTAGAAAGTAGGGAGGGAAAAACTGGAAAGATTATATTGTCTTCTTCATGGTGAATTCAAGAGCCAAATAAAAGGAACCTGACTTGTCTGTTTAGCATAAATAGTCCAAGTCTTCAGTGACTGACTGAAACTATGTGGTACTTCAAAGGATTTGTTTTGTTTTTCCACAAATGGTACAATTGAAAATGCTTAAAACCATAAAAAGAATTGCTTCAGATGAAGATGTGTAGTGTAAATACAACTCTGAAGCCCAGAGGGCTTTGAACTGAGAGTAGAGATTTGCTAGAGTCATGAATTGTGACTGGTCATGGAGAACTGGCAGAGTGAAAGATGAGCAAACTAAGGACAAAACCCCAGGGGAAAGGTGGATCTTGACCTATTTGTGACTACATTATTTCTTGTATCTTTTTAGGCCTACTTAGGCCATTAGATTCCCCATTCACCTTATCTCAAAGTAAATTGGTTAGATTAACACAATTATTTTAGAGAGTCAGTTTAAATTTAGATAACCCTAATCCCATATACAAGTCTCATGTTGAACTCACAAGTTCACACACTATTATATCATACAAGTATTTCTATCATACAGAAAAATTAAATGGATAACATACAATGTAGTGTAATCATTAGGAAATGAGTTTTGAGTACTTACTACCAATAGATTTAATATTCTCATAGTTACTTTTCTCTTACCACTGAGACAAAATGTCTGACCCCAAAGTAAAAAGGGAAAAGGTTTATTAGCTCACAGTTCATAGAGGCTTTAGTACATAATTGATTGGCTACATTGCACAGTGACAGACAAGCATCACTTCATGGCAGGCAGCAGAAGACAGCAAAAGCAACATTAGACCTTAACAACGTTAAACCATCAGGGACTTTAACAGTCTTTCTTCTCCTTTTATCTTATTCATACCAACAGGATTAGGGCTGTGCCAAACGAGTCACTCACATAGTTCAGTAATTTCTCTAATCCCAGCCTCACCCATTCCAGATTCAGTCACCATCAAAAATGACTACATGAAGCTTTGGGGGCACATCTAGATACAAGCCACAACAATATTACTGCCTGAATCGTACATCCATGCAATGTTTTATATAACAGCAATGTTTGACACCCAGGTCCCAAAATTACTCAAAGTTTTACAATTGGTTATTGTGAACTGGTATGAACTGGTTCTATATTACTTCTCCTGGCACATTGCCCAGTAGAATTATATTATTTTCTATTCCTCTTGTCAAGGAATTAAGAGGTAGGATTTGTTCATTCATTCCACAGCCATTTATTAATTTCCATTTGAGTCAGACACAGTTCTGCCTTCTATCAAATTCCTTCCATTGATATCTTAAAGTTGGCTGTGGTAGAAGTTTTATTCCATGGACATTGGTAAATGTTACATAGCGAGGCTTGGTTAGTGTCTTGTTAATTATTTAGATAAATTATTGCCCACCTGCTACCTGTTTTTTAAAATAAAATTTTATAGGAATACACCAAGTAGTCATATTGGCTATAGCTTTAAAACAGTGAAGTTGTATTGTTACAATAGAGATCATATGATTTTTAATCTTAAGCTATTTACTGCCCAGGCCTTTAAGAAAGAAGAAAGTGATGGCTCTTGGTCAAATTATGGAAATTATGCCAAAAAATTAATAAATAAATGTTGCAGATTGATTTAAAAATGTGTCTAGTTTATTCACCTCTCAGTACAAGTACTGCAAAGAAAAAAATGTGGAAATTTCTTTTTTAGTGTTTGGAACCACTAAAAATCATTTGTGCCACTGAAAAATTAGTGTGATTTTGTCACATGCTTTCACTCTCCTCTCATATATTACCCAAATGAAAATATCAGCCAATGTTCGTTATTTAAAAACATGTTGGAATCATATTAATTTGCAACTGGCTGGATATGAGTACCCAAATTCAGCATATATTGAAAGTGTTTGACTTTACTGGATTACAATAAAGAGTTAAGTATCATTACTTATAAACTGTGTGCCACACATTCTTTGTAACACTGAAATATATTTTTTAAAGCTTGAGCATACATAAAAATGTCTTTTTAATCACAGAATCAGTGTTTAAACATTTACCCACACAACACTGAGTAATTGACATGAAAGATTCAGGAAATTAATCTATAGTTCAACAGGATTGTGAGAGGGTACCAAGATTTTATTGCTACAGAAGGTCAAAAGCCCAAGGAGGAAGTTTGGTAATAATCACCAAACAATATGGATGTGAAGATATAGAAGCATCTGCAGTCAAAAACAGAACTTTGGTTTCTGGAAATGATTCTTCATCACTGAATTAGGAGGTCATAGTTGGACTTGACTATGTGTCTACCCCCAAAGACAATTCTGGCACAAATATTTTGGTGTCAAAGAAGGTAATGTCCTCAGTATATGGATATCATAGTGAGGTTAGCAGACTCCCTGCACCAGCCTGCAAACTGAATGTGGAAGAATGATTGACATAGTAGCCACACAGTCATGTGGAAGGGCAAAGATAGGACACTCGCAGTTTTTGCTTTGCTTTCAGGCAAAGATGCCCCTGTATCTGGAACACAGTTTCAGCCTATTCCTCAGCTTTGTATAAGAATCCTAGGTGTTCCTCCCACTTCTCTCAGCCTACTTCATACACTCCAAATTCTCTATATTCAAATCTTTATCTTCAAAGGATTGCTACCACCTTCCACTTCCTAACACATTATTATGTCTAAATGAGAAAATAACAAGATGTGGTAAGACATTAGGAAGAAAGGCGCAAGTTAATTTCAACCAATCTAGCCCATGTGAAATTACAGCACTTTTGCTTGAAAATGAAATGGAAGAATTCTTTGAACTAAAATTTATCTTCCTAGAGTTAATAGTAGAAGTTATTGTACATTTTTGGATCATTATTAAGATTTAAATGAATAAAAATCTAGCTGATATATGCAATACCTTTCTAATATATCAAAAAACAAGTTTTTTTTCAGAATTGAGAACTGTATAAGGTTTTATTTTTTATTTTTATTTTTTTTTGAGACAGGGTCTCACTTTGTAGTTCAGGCTGGTCCAGAGCTCACTATGTAGCCCAGGCAAGCCTTGAACTCAGCAATCCTCCTGCCTCTGCCTCCTGAGTGCTGGGATTACAGGTGTGAGCCACTATGCCTGGCAAGAATTGCATAAGTTTATTGACATTTTTAAGCAAAATCAAGAGGCTCAGCAGCACATGCACTCAGAGAATGCCAAGTATATGAAATTTATTGTACATCTTCAGCCTAGTAAAAGCCTACTGTCTCTTGTACTCTGAATGTAAATATGTTTATTTTTTCAGTAAGCTTTGGGGTATCAGTTTATGGAAGAGGATATAATGTTTTAATCATAACATCTGACCTTCTCCATATCAACCACAAGTGTTCTGTCATCTGTTATTTTCAGCTGGCACTGGGGCAAGTTTCTTAATTGTGTTGCCTAATTTATTAAGATGAAAAAGCTCTTTCTCAAAGGAGAAGAAAATTAGCAAAAATACAAGGAAAATGGCAAATATATTATTAAAATGTAAATTTAGATGATAATCACAGAGACATCTAGAGAGAGCTTTAATAAGATAATCAAGGGATGAAAGAAAAGTGATCAGTTTAAAAGACATATTTCAATGTTGATAAAAGATAATTGGTACAGGGAAATAAATTACAATTTAGAAAATTTATCAAAGTTTCCTGCCACAGGGGATTTAAAACTATTCATCTCACATAATTACATCCTTAGGGCGGGATTACAAAAATTAATTAAGGTCCTAAATCACCAACCAAATGGCAGTGTTCTTTCCAAGACCCAGAGTATTCCCTTTCAGTTTTCACTTTTATCTGTCAGTAATGAAGGTATTTGTGCTAATGATAAAGGCTTTGACCTGTGAGACAAAATCCTGATATTCTGATATTGCTCCCCTTCATAATGATATGGGAAAGGCACAGACTCAGGAATTGCTCAGAAAGCAGTCCTGGAATTGCTCAGAAAGCAGTCCTTCAGGTGGCTGCAGAAGCCACTGGCTCTGCAGGCCTTGCAGAACAAGTGGGCCATGACAGTCACGTCAAGCTGAAACCATATGGCTCTACAAGCACAATTCCTCAGTGTGCCCACAGTGGGTTGTCATCACTAGAAAGACCTATCTGTGACCCTGTGAGAAGAATCCTTTTCACTCTGCACCCTCTGCACGTGTCATATTTAATAACCTGTCTCTACTCTCCAGTGTAGCCATCTGTCAGTTCTCAGTAGAAGAGGAGGGATGAATTTAAAAAAAAAAAAAAAAGTGTTTCAAAGAAAATATTTCAACTCAGTCATTAGCGGCATCATTTCCTGAAAGGTCTTTGTACAGAAAGAACCCATGTGGAAAAGCCAATATCTATATATCAGTATCGAATCTCTGTTTCTTACCTTGTGGAAAGGCTTTTATTTTGGAAGGGATTTTAAGAACATTCAGAAGCCCTCGTTTCCCCTACAATAAGGAATTTACTATGAGAAAATAATGTTACACAGTGGAGCTAAATCATGCCATGATAGCCTGGATGTTCCTAATTCTGAATAAGAGCACCTGAGACGCTAACAGCCAACTGTACATCTACAGTTTTCAACAGAGACTGGGTAGCCAATACATATTTATTTTGTTTTCTTTCAAAGATATCATACTCTCAAAGACTTGGCATCTAGCCCACTGAGCATGCAGGCTGAATACTCATAACAGCTTACATATGGCACTCCATTAGTCTCCCAGTTCAAAACTGCAGCACTGGATTTATCTTCCCTGGAGCGATATATTAAATTGCTGTATAAGAAAGAGTGGATATTTCCCATATTTCCCTCCACAATGGCATGATCTCTGATGTGGCTTTAGTAAGTGACTGATATAGTCTGACACCTGCACAGCATTCAGTATTTCCTAGGAAACAAGGCAATCACAACAGCTGTTAAGAAAGAAATCTCTTCATTCTAGCATAACAGGGTAGTTTTGAGTGCTGATTTAAGAGTCATTCTTTTGTCAGTCAGTAAATAAAAATAATTTTACAGGAAGAACATTCTGATCCCATAAGTGAATCTGGCTTGAGCTGAGGTAGCAGGCCCAGCCACAAGACCTCTGGAAGAATCAAGGGACTCTTTATATCTTTACTCCCATCCTACCCCTCTACCCTCTTTTGCCAATTTACACAATTCAGCACAGGAAATCCCAGCACCAAACACTATGACATGGCCTGTGGTTCACTTTAGTTTAACAATTCTCTCATCTCTTCTTAATTGACAGTGAAATGGATTCAAGGCACCTTTAGAAATACAGACAATCAGAACACTCAGTGAAGTGGTGGTCTTCATAGCACAAATAAGTAAGTCTGTAGTGTGAAACGTTCAGGTGTGGGCATCCACTCATTTTGTTAAAGCCTAGTCCAGGTGTTACTGTGAATGTAGTTGTGAGTAGTATTAACAGTCATAATCAGTTGACTTTAACTAAAGAAAATTACCTTTCACAATGTGAGAGGACCTTATCTAATGGTTCAATGTTTTAAGAGCAAGACTGAGATAACTCTAAGAATCAGTAGTTCTACTCCAACATTATGACATAAAAATATTACCTTGCTTCCCAGCCTGTGGCTTATCTGTAGATTTTAGGGTCCAAATATAATTTCTTCCTGAATTTCCATTTCTGTTGAGTCCTACAAATTTCATTTAGCTAGACAGTAAATAGACAGATGAAATGTAATGGGTGACAGACAGGTAGATATAGATAGATAGATAGATAGATAGATAGATAGATAGATAGATAGATAGATAGACAGACAGACAGATAGATGATAGACGATAGAGAGATGGATGATAGATATCCTATTACTTCTATTTTTCTGAAGAACCCTGATTAACACACATGAAATTATACCAATTCCTGTTTTGTTACACAGACCTTTCATAATAGGAATGGCTTTTACTAGAGCATTATAAAGTAAAGCCCTACTTTTTATAAATCAGGAAAGAGATTTAGAGATCTTAAGCAAGTTTCTCAAGTATATTTCATTCAGAACATGGATCTAAGTTATTTAAACTCGTGCTCTCTACAACATTACATCCCCCTTAAAGTTTGTCATATATATTCTTGATGGATCAACTTTATTGCTAAAACAGACTGTGAAAATATTAGGTGTGTGTGTGTGTGCATGTGTATACATACACATATTAGGTATATATATATTCACACATGTATGTGAATAAGACAAAATCCTTGGTGACTGTAAATACTTAATGATTGTAATATGTAGCATGTGATGGTAATAATCAGTATAGACAGCTGATGTGTTCAAACTCATTGCAAGCCAAATTTACCCCACAAAGCTCTACTATACAAATGACAGTATGTTTCCTTGTAATTATACTTATTTTAAATTTAAAATTATAAGTCATCAGCACTGAATACTATTTTTAATTCAATCCACTAATAATTCAAGCAGATTTACAACTTCCAAAGGAACTAGCGACTGGAAATTAATATTCTGAAATTAATGTAATTAATATTAACAGTAAGGTAATATCAGTATTGTCAATCATGTATTTGCAAGACAAATTTTATGATTTAAAAACTACTCTTGTAAACTTAAAGGTTAAATTGACTCAAAATAGGGTTTTTTCTTTGTTCCCTTTCTCTAAATTACTTCTAGCACAACATGACCATTTCTAGCTTAGAAGCTGAGGGCCTTATTCTAAAAGAGATGTGACTTTTTGCCTGTATGATTTTGGGGATAGTTATTTCACTATATTTTTCTCTCCAATAAAACTAGGATAAAAATAGTCCCTATTTCAAGGGACCATAGTGAAAAGTAAATGAAATGATGTAGATCTTTGAACTCAGTGCCTGACACAGAAAATTACCATAAACATTATCTGTTACTGTTTCAGTAATATAATTTACTCAGTGCCTAAAATGCACTGGACACTGTTGTCAGCAGCTTACATATATTTATCAACTCAATCCTTATAGAACTCTCTGCAAATGTATTCCCATTTTACTGAAGTATGAGATTAAATAAATTTCCAAGATCACAGATCCAGTGAAGAACAAGTGGAGAATAAAGCCTATCTGCCTGGTATGAGAATGGCACCATTTAACTTGTTCAATTTATTTCCAAACATTTACCATACATTAATGATGTTTGAGAAAGCTCAACTTATATTACTAACAGTTTGTTATTTCAAATTCAGGATAGGGAAATTACTATAAAACAAACTATAATGTCTATGATAACATCAGAAGAAAAATTCAGAATATGTGATGTCATGAACAAAAGTATTTGTGATGACAAAAGAAATAATATCAGAAGGCATACCTGTGAAGAAAATCCAAATACACATTGCTGAGTCTAGAAGGAAGTAACTAGATTATTGCCAGAGACAGAGGCTTCAATCTCAGCATCTTGGCCCTATTTCCTGTAATAAGCAAAATGATAAATGACTTAACTTCAGAAGTGTCAGACTGTCACAGGGAATTAGGAGGACTGACTGTATTTCCTCCATATTTGGAAGTCATGGAAATATATATATGATTATGTTCAGGAGATTTTTTTTTGATGATTTGGATATTTCTTTTTTTCTCTTTTTATTTATTTGTTTTCCTTTTTTCTTTATTTAGGGTATAGGCACGTTAGATATACATTATGATCACATTCATCCTTGAGAGTTTGTACCTGTACATGATGTCTCTTTTTTTCATTGCCCTGTCCTCCCTTCAACCTTTCATCTCTCTCTTTTATACATAAGCTTTGTTTCTATTTATTCCTTTAACAATCATTTTTTTTCTTTCAAGAAGAACAATTTTGAGGGAACCATTTGCCTTATATATGCCCTTGGAGTCAAATATTTTTTTCTCCACCTCAGAAGAGTGTGCTTTGTTTTTAGACTTAGGACCCATATGAATCACAGACCTCAGTTTTAATATCTATAGAATAGATTCATTTACATATACCATGATGTCTTAGGAGATAATTAAAAAATATAAATTATTTTGTAAACTCTTAAATGCTCTGTAGTTGTGAGAGAAATGTAATTAGAGGGGTGCTTATGGGCTGCAACATTAAATTGCCTAAGAGATTTTCCAGATCATAATACTCTAAGCCACTTTCCTCTTTATTTTTACAGAAGCATGTAATAAATCTCATAGAGGTTAGAATATAAAGTTAATATCAGAGTTGGCATTTGAATGGGTGCCTTTTATTCAAAGATCAAAGAATATTAATTTCTATTTTCTTCTAAAATATTGAAAGAAATCTAGAGTTTAATAGTTTTTGTAAAATTTGCTATAATGATGAAATGTCCTTCAATTTAAAAAAAAAAAAAACTGTAACTAGGGCCGGAGGGTTAGCTCAGTGGTTCCGGCACCTGCCTTGCATGCGCAAGGTCCTGAGTTCGATCCCCGGAAACTACATATAATGCTGGGTGTGGAGACTCACGTCCACCAACAATCAACACCGCATACCACAATTCCGGGCATGGTGGCTCATGCCTGTAATCTCAGCAGTTGGGAGGCAAAGACAAGAGGATTGCTGAGTTCGTGGCAGCTTGCCTGGGCTCCATAGAGAGCTCAGGGCCAGCCTGAACTACAAAGCAAGACCCTGTCTCAAAAAAAAAAAAAAACTGTAACTATATATCCTTTGTATGACTGATATTCCATATCAAAGAGATCTTTAAATAAAAGTTTTAGAAAAATGATACACAGGAAACCACATCGAGAAACCTAGGTAGAGAATTTGGGCAAATAAGACAATGCAAGACAGTGAGACCTTGTATCAGGCTCTGGTCTCTTGAGAACTCTTCAGTGCAATAGAAGAACCAGAGTTAGGTAATGACTATGTCAAAGTCAAGGGAAAAAATGCATGGCTGCAGCACTCCTAGGCACCAAAGGTCACAAAATATATCTTCAAAAAGAAATAAAGATGAGCCAGTATAACTTAAGCTGAAGTTCAGTGATGTCCATCATGGTGAGGAAAACATACCAATACAAAGGCAATATTTGAAATTTGGGACAGACATGTTGCTACTCTAAGATAATGTTTCAAAGTTTGCTGCAATAGGTAAGTTGCTCCAACAAGTGCCATTAAATGATGAAGAAATTATGAAGATTATATTGGTCATTCCTCACAGCAATAGATGCAAAAAAAAATAGCAGTTAAAACTGAGTGCCACACTAAGCAGGTGGCACAGCAGTATGAGGCAAAAAAGGTATTTAACCTCCACTGGCAGTTTTAGGCACAGCACCAAAAGAAGCGACTGTTGTTGAATTCAAATTAATCTCTTGGAAATATCGCCAAATTCCATGCTAGAAATTTATATTAAACAAATAGAAATAAGTTCAAGTAAATAGATATAAAGTATAAAAGTTGACTGAACTTGTTTTTCTCTCTTGCCTGATAATAAGGTATAAGCCAGGAAGATAAAAGCTGGTACAGTTCCTTGAGTATCTTTGAGATTAAAACTTGTATCACTTTCCTATTTGTTCACCAGCATGTACCAGTGTCTTGTAGTCTCCTTTCTGCCTCAAGCACTATGTGGAAAATAATGTACTAGTACTGCCTAAGTTTATAATTACATGGGAAGATCATTTTTTATACCATAAAACAACAGTGAAAAACACGATACAATAGTTAAAACGTTAATGTACATTTAAAGACCATAGTGTGTGTTTTCTGAGGAGATGAAAATCAGCAAAGGCTGGAGAAGTCAAAGAAGGTGTCTAATACAGGTCAAAAACCTGGATTCACAGAAAATAAGAAAGATCACGAGTAAGTGAGGATAAGCTAAAATGCATTATTTTCTTATCCTCAATTGATCTAAATTCCAACAGTTTAAACCAGTAGTACTAGCAATGTATGGTAATAGTTGCTAATCTGAATAGGTGTATGAATAAGGAAAATGAATGGCAATGATGTTGCAAAAAAGACAGCTAGGAATTAAGAATACTCTTAAATTTTCTGTACTATATATGAAGCGGTATAATGTCACTTGAAAATCGACTTAGATTCATTAAAATATGCACCTTAATTCTAGAATCCCATTTTAGAATGCATAATTAATCCATTAAGAGAATAAAACGCTGTTGTTCACAATGTTCAATTAAAAGCTGATAAGGTATAAAAAGATGAAGAAAAACAATAAGAGGCATACAAAAAAGTACTGCTGATCAAGAGACACATGACCTTCTTAGATTTCTGGACATTACTTTCAGATGAGTGCATAGCGTTTTGATGGCTTCTTTGGTTCATGCCCAAATGCTCCTATCTGAAAGACTTCTTAGGAGTTCCAGTTCCCTTATCACAACTTTTCTTCCTCCTAAACATGTTTCACCATTAGAGTGAAGGACCTTCCATAACATAACCACTGACCACTATTCCATCAACTTGTTCAGGGAAGGACAAAGACAGGCTGACTTCTACATGTGGATATTTAATAACATCCCTTTTCCTTTTACATTTCTTGCCCCAAACTCCAGCCACTGGGCTTAATCAAAACAGTTAATGTCATGAAAAACTGGGCTTGAGAATGGTTTAATATTGGCCCATATCTACAAGTTATTTTTACTGTACTAAGCACAAGGGATCTTATCACAAAAAATACCAGATGCCATGAGGCTTCTCCTGCCAGTTCCAGTTTCATGAGAGTACTGTTGTGATAGCAATATTTCCAGGACAGAATTATGTCAGCTCTGGAAGGCCTTTTAATCCTTGAACATACATATTGTCCTGAAATTCCAGCCAAATAAATGCCTGTAATTTACCAAATGATATCACTTGGACCTTACACTGACTTCTACACTCACTGCCAATATAAATGTATTATTGTATAAGAGGATAAAACAAAGTGTGAAGATTCATTAAACTTTTTGATTGAATTTTTAGGAATGCAACATATTAAGTGGAGTGCACGTAGACAGTGTCATAGAAACTATACTTTGACTTGATTATCTCCTTATTTTGTCTTACTGAGTAGCTTGGGTTAAAAAGTACTAATGGGAGCCAGGCATGGTGGCTCATGCCTGTAATCCCAGCACTCGGGAGGCAGAGACAGGAGGATTGCTGAGTTCCAGGCTTGCCTGGACTACGTAGTGAGCTCAGCTAGCCTGAACTACAAAGCAAGACCCTGTCTCAAAAAAAAAAAAAATTAAAAAAAAGTACTAATGGGAGTAAATAGTTTAATAATAATATGCAGTGGCATTTCTTTTAATGTAATTTCTCTACTCAAACATTTTTTTCTAGAAAATATTTTAGACATAAAATAGTACTTTATTTTCTTGGATAAATGTTTATATTGCCCCTTGTTGGCAACTGTGGTTTAGGAGAACTATGAGGAGCTTAGCTAAGCACAACCAAGGGCTCTAGGTAAGCTGTGGCATGAATCTATCTGTGGAGGTTCATGGAACCCAGAAACATTTGCTATTGGGTTTCATACTGGTTCTGACCTCAGAAAAGGAGAGATCTAATATAAATTTCATTCCATTAGTGGAGTCTGTAACTCATTCCTTATGATGGAAGTTGAGGTTCATATTTCACTTTCTAGTAACAAGCCAATTAAATAAAATATTGAAATTTTTCAAAACAAACCTCATAGATTCCTTGAAAAATGTTCAAATTCATAATCAAACATTGATCTATTTATGAAAATCAGCATAAAATCTCAGTTGATTTCCATAAGGATGGGTAATCACCTCAATTTGATCAGAGCAGAACTTTTGCTTAAATATAACAGTAAAAGTAGATCTATCACCATTTAAATATGAACATGAGAAGAAGAGATATCTGATATAGAAATCCCTGTGTCTACATATGAGGGGCATTCAACAGCAATTTCTATTCAAGGGAAACAGCAAGTTAAAGAGATTAGTAGAACCAGCTTCTGGTGACATGATATGAGCCCCTGATTTACATAAATCAACCCTACTCTTGAGTTTTCCAAATATTTAAGATGAAGTTTTGTTTAAGTCACTTTGGGTTGAATTTTCTGCCTCCTGCCCCTTATTTTCCTTACATATCTAAAAGCAAAAAGAGAGGTAATTCCACACAAGGAACAAGTTAGGAAATAGTTAAATGAAGTGTTGGCTCCTCTGACAAACTAAAAAGAGTAGACCATCTTCAGAGCATAAGAAAAAATTATTCAGAATATTGTGTGAGCTTCTAATAACTGCTAAGATAGGTAGAACTGGATAGTCACTGAAAGCCTAACAGACCTATGACTATGAACTGGTGGTGAACTTGTTATGATTTAGAACTGGAATGTCTTCCAAAATTCTCACGGGCCCAGAAGCAGGAGTTTTGGAGTGTGGTAAGATCATGGGGATGGTACCCCATCTATGGACTCATCCACTGGTGAGTTAAGAACTGAATGTGTTGCTACAAGGTGGGGGTCACTGGAGGTCTGACCTGGAAGGACATAGCTCCCTTCCAGGATCTTCCTTTAGCTTTTTGCTTCCCAGCTGCCGTGATGTGACCAGATTTTTTCTGACTAGGACCTGCTGCTATGCTGTTACTGTATTTAAACCCACTGAACAGACTGAAACTTCTAAACTGCAAGCCAAACTAAATCTCACCTCCTTAAATTTTATCTGTCACTTATTTGATACCAGCGATGAGAAAAGTTTATGAGATAAACACAAACCTGTATAAGTGTTGGATTTTGTTCAGTGGCATTAAGATGTTACAATATAGAAATAATTTGTTTGCATAACTGGATTGTTTCAAGGCTAGAGTTTTGCAAGGCATAAAAGAAAAACAAAAAGGCCAGAAAATCTAGGTTAGATTTTTTATAAAAGGATAATACAAAACATCTATATTTTGGCAGATAAAGAGTTAGGATTTGAGAGGAGTTATGTTTGCAGAATAGGTCTATAAGAAAGCTACAATAATATCCCATCAGGAAACATAGTTGTATCACACTGAGTAATTGTAAAAATATTTAATAAGGT
The DNA here is from genome assembly GCA_004025085.1 of Thryonomys swinderianus. Classification (NCBI taxonomy): domain Eukaryota; kingdom Metazoa; phylum Chordata; class Mammalia; order Rodentia; family Thryonomyidae; genus Thryonomys; species Thryonomys swinderianus. The sequence continues at coordinate 665 of PVIC010019957.1, read as the reverse complement.
AACTGCACAAATGTTTTGGAACACAGGATGTATGGAAAGCACAGAAATAATACAATTCACATCATCAAAAAAATATCAGGGTATTTACCTAAATCTCACCATGAAGGGGTAGATGGAAACAAAAAAGAATAGCTATTCTGAAAGGACATTTTGCTAGTCCACAGCATCTCAGAATGGAGGGTGCAGGTGGAATAAGCACCCCAATTTCTTTTCTCATGTTCTTTCTAACCTCCTGTTGATTCCCTATTTTCAGAATCCATTGGAATCTAGAGAACAAGAGAGCTTATTAACCTATGTCAGACTGTGAGGAACACAGAAGACTAGGTAAGCATGGACGGTGGATATAAAGAAGCAAATCAATTTACAGCAAACAGAAGTGTAGGACTCAGGCATGGCAAGTTTTTAATGATTGAAACCCTCTGTTTTATAATTTATTGTATAGACTATAGTGGGACAGAGAGAAAAGATAGTCCAAAGGAGTTGTTATATATTGATGGTGAAATCCAGGTCTGGCTGAGCCAAATGCACTGCACACCAGCCTCCTAGGTCATGAAAGAGCCCTTGGCCCTAGGTAGAATAACTTGAGACCATGGGCCGGAGGATTAGCTCAGTGGTTCCGGCGCCTGCCTTGCAAGCGCAAGGTCCTGAGTTCGATCTCCGGAAAC
>PVIC010019956.1:0-29948 GCA_004025085.1 Thryonomys swinderianus | reverse complement strand
GGGGGGAAAAAAAGAAAAGAAATAATCTATGTAGAGACCATTTTAGCTCCTTAAAACTGTCTAATCATATCATTCTCAAATATGACATATTCCAGTTAAAGTTTTGTTTAGATAACCTATGTCTCCAATTGTGCCCTGTTATAAGGAAGGCAGATTATAATAGAATCTAAACAAATAATTATATTGCCATAAACAGAAGAATGCCCAATATTAATGTGCAGATTCTTGAGGACTTAGGCATGGAGAAAGAGTAAATGTTTTTATATTTGTCCATGAAGTCTAACCTGTTAATCTTGGTGAATTATAGAAAGTTGAAGAGAAAAGTTTCCTTCAACCCAGTCTCTCTCTTTCTCTCTCTCTCCCTCCCTCCCTCCCTCTTTCCCTCTCTCTTTCCCTTTCTTTCTTTCTCTTTCTTTCTTTCTTTCTTTCTTTCTTTCTTTCTTTCTTTCTTTCTTTCTTTCTTTCTTTCTTTCTTTCTTTCTTTCTTTCTCTCTTTCCTTCCTTTCTCTCTCCCTTTCTTTCTTTCTTTCTTTCTTTCTTTCTTTCTTTCTTTCTTTCTTTCTTTCTTTCTTTCTTTCTTTCTTTCTTTCTCTCTTTTTCTCTTTCTTTCTTTCTTTGAGACAGGGTCTCACTGTGTAGCTCAGGCTGGTCCTGAGTTCACTACGTAGCTCAGGCAAGCCTTGAACTCACCAATCCTCCTGCCTCTGCCTCCTGAATGCTGGGATGACAGGCTTGAGCTACCAAGCCCGGAAGCAATTATATTTCAAACAAGTTATAACTGATCCTTCAACAGTGATTTTAGAGATATGCTTGAACATTCGTGGATGAATCATCAGAAAGCAAATTCCACAAAGGTTGAAATCTGTTTACAGGGCCTGGTTCTCAGTCCCCAGAACCGAGAGCCCGCATGGGCTGGAGCGTACTCAGCGAACCCATGGCAAGTGCAGGTCAAGGCTGGTGGTCTCGGTCTAGGCCGCATATCACACTTACTTGGGGCGATATTTTTAATGTTGCTGCATGGATCTTATGCTTAGAAATTCTGATTTAACCTATCTGAGTTGACACCCAGGAATAAAAATGAAATCGCTGAGTTTGCGGCGGCTCGCCTGGGCACCATAGTGAGCTCAGGGCCAGCCTGAACTACAAAAGCGAGACCCTGTCTCAAAAAGCGAAAAAAAAAAAAAAAAAGCGTTTTTTAAAAAAATTTTTAGGGCCGGAGGGTTAGCTCGGTGGTTCCGGCACCTGCCTGGCAAGCGCAAAGGTCCTGAGTTCGATGCCAGGCGTGGTGGCTCACGCCTGTAATCCCAGCACTTAGGAGGCAGAGACAGGAGGATTGCTGAGTTCCAGGTTTGCCTGGGCTACAGAGTGAGCTCAGTGCCAACCTGAACTACAAAGCGAGACCCTGTCTCAAAAAAAAAAAATTTTTAGTTTTCCTGGTAATTCCAATGCACACCCTGAAGCAGCATTTCTTATACCATAAGCGCGAACTAGTGAGACAAACTGTCATGACCCAGGTCCTCTCCCTCTCTAAGTCTTCCTTTTTACCCGTATCTTTCAAGCACCTCTCTCTTTTCTTCCTTTTACCCCTTCATTTAATCCAAAGAAGAGATTTTGATGTGAAAGCTTCCAAGGTTGTAGTATAATTTAAAGTAGGAAATATTTAGGAATTGGATTATAAATATAAAATAGGTCTTGGTTACTAGTGAAAAATGCAAATTCTAGAACTGAGATGTATTATGTATATATATACCCATTCCCCACAATGAATGCAATCATTAGGTACTGCAAATATGTACTAACAAAAATAAAAAATTGAAAAAAATCAAATTCTAAGAAGCCCTAAGTCACCAGTTATGAAGCACTTGTGCTAGACACCATGTTGTGCCCTAAATGTGTCTATATCTTATCCTTGGGTGGCCAGATAATTTAGAAATTAATTTGAGGATCTTGAAGGGCAATCGTTTGACCTTGATTTCAGAGGCTCCCAAGCACCTGGGATTACAATGAGACATTGCCTTTTTGTCTAGAAAAGGTCAAAGAGTAACTTCATCCAGAGATTTGCTTCTCCCATATCAGATGTGCTCTGTGCCCCACCGTGTTGAATTACTCCCCCCCTTGTCTTCAAGTTCGCTCTTGCAAATTTAAAGTATTTGAGGTCAAGGTTGCTAATGTCTACATACTCCTACTCCAAGGTCCAGAGAAACTGGAGGTTTCCCAGAGAAGAAAGCAGTCCGAGTTGTGTGGGTGGCAAGCAGCTTTCTGGGAGAAAGAACTCAACACTCCAATTGCTTCCTTCTGGAGGGCTTGATTTTTTTTTTTTTTTGGAGACAGGGTCTCGCTTTGTAGTTCAGGCTGGCCCTGAGCTCACTATGGTGCCCAGGCAAGCCGCCGCGAACTCAGCAATCCTCCTGTCCCTGCCTCCCGAGTGCTGGGATGACAGGCGTGAGCCACCACACCCAGCATTATATGTGGGAACCGGGGATCGAACTCAGGTCCTTACGCTTGCGAGGCAGGCGCCGGAACCACTGAGCTAACCCTCCGGCCCGATTTTTTTTTTTTTTTAACAACTGAGATGATGCATTTTACAAGACGAAGGGCACAAGTGTTAATTTGTTTTTCCTACCAAAACTTTCCCAAACATTAGCAAAGGAATAAAAATGAACAGAAGGACAAACCAATCAGAGAAGACATTTAAGTAAGTTTCTGGAAGATGGAAAGCAGGCAAAATGTGCTCCCTGTCTAAGGAGAGAGGAGCAGAAACTTAAGCATCTGTCATAGAGAACAACTCGCAGTTGACAGCTCTACTTGTGTGCTCCAGAGCTTCTCCGGGCCCTGCTCTTAAAACCAACAGCTAAATATATGGGGCATAACGAAAGCTCCTAACATGGAAGAGAAAATATCAAGGGAGAAAAACAGGACATTAGAGAAAATGGACAGTGTAGGAAGCATGAAAAATTATATTGCATATAAATAAAAACAAAGTATTATGAGAAAGAACTAATCATGGAATAAGAAAGAGTCTTTAGGAAAAAGAAATAGAACTGATGCGATTAAACATATAGAAAATCTAATTGATTAGAATAATTTAAAAATGATGAAGTGTTTGGGGAAAAATAACAGACTTCAAAAAAGCTGCCTAATGTAAAATGAAGAAATTATAAACACTTGGAAAAACCAAGGACCACACAAACAATGAAACCTAATCTAACTTTAACCTTCAGCCTACAGCCAAAATGAAATGTGAAGTATCAATTCAACCAAACATTGTGATGTAACTATGGGGAGCCACAGGAAGGGAAATGGGAGAGTTGGTGCAGACAGTAAGGTCCTTCTCTACTATGATAGAAAACTAGTAGAAATAGAAAATGGCTAAGAAGGATAGTTTAAGAATTAGAAGTAAACTTTAGAGCTAGTTAAAGAGTAGGGGTAGCTGCTCCTTAGGAAGAGGACTGGAGAATAGGGGTGCTTGAAGTGTCATCAGGGGGGCTGGTGTTTTCCATGTGGAACCTTTGTGAACGTTTTGACTCTGAAGTCATGAGCTCACATCACTTTGACGAAAAAACATAATTGCTGATGAACAAACAGTCCTAAAGATTGAGACAGACTTGCTTGAAATCTATGAGAAAACAGAAAAGATACCATAGATTTCCTATGAAATGCAAGCAAGTTTTTAAAATATGTCAGCAAGTATTATTATTCTAACCATGAGCAAAGAAGCCACAGACTTCACCAGATCATTGGCCATCGTGATTGGCCTTTGTGTACAACTGGCAGAGATTTCTCATGTGTCAGCTGCAATATTTAGATTTGGCTCCAAAGCTGGGCACTGTGGCTCAGCTGAAGTCAAGAGGAACCCTTAACTTGGGCAAAAATAATAGCTGCAGTGAAGAAATCTGGCAGACATCATTTTAGCCAAGTGATTTATGTTAATGTCCCTGCAATAATATGTGCCTAAATTTAAGATTATTTCAAATGAAAAAGTTAAAAACAGTCTCATAGAAGAAAAAATAATTTGAAGACAATTTACAGAAGTACAAAGTAACTAGTAAATACAAGAGAGTATGCCAGAACCCCTAATAAGCAGAGAAATGCAATCCATAGACATTATGAAGTATCATATAGCCCCTATCAGAATAGCAAAAGGTTCATGGAATGAAAACAGCTGAGTCATAGGAATAATGGGGTGATGTTTCCCCAAAACACTGCTTTTCATTAGAAGTGGAAATGTGATTCTAAACGTCTTGGAAAACCACTTGGCTCTGTCTTTTAAAATGAAAAATGTACATTCTGTCCCATCCAGGAACCCTTCTTTTTAGAATCTGATAGAAGCAAGAACCCACAGGGATTTAATCATCATCTGTTCCATGATATTCATGGCAAGTCACCAACCAAGTCCACAATTAAAACCCAAACAAAAGGAGGAGGGGACATCACCAGGGACTGAATTAATTAATAGAAGCAGTTATACCCGTAGCACAAGACTTGGACAGATTTTTTTTTTTGAGATAAGGTCTCACTTTGTACTTCAGGCTGAGGCAGAGCTCGCTGTGTAGCCCAGTCTGGCCTTGAACTCATGGCAATCTTCCTGCTTCAGTCTCCTGAGTGCTAAGGTTATAGGAATGTGCCACCATGCCAGGGGACTTAGAAAGATCCTGAGAAATTCTTTTCATGTTTTTCCCTCGTCTCCTTGGCTTTTAGACAAAATAATCTCTACGGGGCAGACGTCATGGGATACCAGGAGTGAGAAGGTAAAAAGTGCCGCAGAAGGGAAGCGGGGGCTAAGACAGCAAAAGATGCCTTAGAATTTCCCAAAGGGCCTAGAGGTGTGGCTCCGTGATAGAAAAAGAGTGAGGCCCTGGGTTCAAATCCTGATACCACAAAAAACAAAACCGACAACAACAAAAACACTACCACCACCACAAAACTCCCTACATAAAAACAGAATGTATGAAATAATCTTATTTATGTCGAGTACATATATGTGTTTGTACATAACTTGTTTACATGCAAAATATTGTCAATGGGTGGCCAATGGGATCATTTTAGGATGGTGGGATTTTAAATGTCTTCAAAAGTTCTTTCTTTTTTTTTTTTTTTTTTTGAGACAGGGTCTCTCTTTGTAGTTCAGGCTGGCCCTGAGCTCACTATGGAGCCCAGGCAAGCCTCGAACTCAACAATCCTCCTGCCTCTGCCTCCTGAGTGCTGGGATTATAGGTGTGAGCCACTACACCCGGCATTCTTTCTTAAACTTTTATGAAATAATTCCAAAGAGCACATCTTAATTATATAAACTGAAACTGCACAGTGACGATTAAAGAGAAACTTTCCAGGATCTGTCCATCTTTTGTGGATGCATCACCAGCGTGGCCCAGGCCAGGCCAGGTCCTTCGTTTCACTGCGACAAGGAAAGTTGTTTCCTTATGTTTTTCAGTGCTTCCTCTCTCTACCTGTAAGAGGCGCTCCGTGGCCTTCTGAAAACTGCTAAATCTTTCACGCCCCATTTCTAAGCCCGAACTTTACCAGGTTTGGTGATTTGTGCTGCGTGTGTCGTGCTCTTTTCCACTGCCTTTCGGGATGGGAGGGCTGAGCTCCTACCCCAGACACAGCCTCAGGAGCGAGCAGATAAACTGGGTAGTCTTCCCTTTTCTCCACGGTGCTGGAGCCAAAGCCACCTTCCCTCCCTGTTCCCGAAGCAGAGCAGGTTGTGGGCTCTCTGCAGGGCCTGGCCTGGCACGAAGCCCCCTGATTAGAGACCCACGGCCACTCCCTCCCCCGCCTTCCAGCCCTGGGAAGCCAAGGCCGGTCAGCAAACCTCCAAGAGCTTTGGCCGCAGTCAGCGCGGCAGCCGGAAGGAGCCTTCTGTCAGCCTGCGCAGCCAGCGAGACTCCCACGGCAGGAAACCATCTGGAGAAGAGCCGGCGCAGGCCGGGGGGAGGGGTTTCAGCGCTGAGAGCGAGGGCCCGAGGCCACGGCGGCCGCAGGAGACCCTCCAGAGCCACCCAGGAGACCCTCTTGTCTCCTGGGGGCCACAGCTGCTGCCTTTGAGGGTGTGCTTAAAAAAAGAAGAGTGCTTGGGCCGGAGGGTTAGCTCAGTGCTTCTGGTGCCTGCCTCGCAAGCGCAAGGTCCTGAGTTCAATCCCCGGTAACCACATAGAATGCTGGGCGTGGAGACTCACACCCACCAACAATCAACACCGCATACCACAATGCCGGGCGTGATGGCTCACACTTGTAATCCCAGCACTCGGGAGGCAGAGACAGGAGGATTGCTGAGTTCGCGGCGGCTTGCCTGGGCACCATAGTGAGCTCAGGGCCAGCCTGAACTACAAAGTGAGACCCTGTCTCAAAAAAAAATAAAAATAAAAATAAAAAAAAATAAGAGTGCTGGGCTGGAGATTTAGCTCAGTGGTTCCGGCGCCTTCTTTGCAAGCGCAAGGTCCTGAGTTCGATCCCTGGTAACCACATATAATGCTGGGCGTGGTGACTCACGCCCACCAGCAATCAACACCACATGCCACAGTGCCGGGCGTGATGGCTCACACCTGTAATCCCAGCACTCGGGAGGCAGAGGCAGGAGGACTGCTGAGTTCTGGGCTTGCCTGGGCTACATAGTGAGCTCAGGCCAGCCTGAACTACAAAGCGAGACCCTGTCTCAAAAAAAAAAAAAAAAAAAAAAAGTGCGCTTGGAATAACCAGGAAAGCAGAGCCCTTGGTTCTTGGAATTATAAAAGCCCTTTTTTCCTTTTTTCTTAGTTGATACATAATAATAATTATATACAAGGGAGAATCGAACGGTATGGTGGATTTTACATTTTTTAAAACTTATTGCAAGGCCGAGGATTTAGCTCAGTGGTTCCGCCACCTGCCTAGCAAGCACAAGGTCCCTGGTTCGATCCCGGTAACCACATACAATGATATGATATTGGGCGTGCTGACTCATGCCCACCAACAGTCAGTATCACACCCCACAATGCCGGGAGTGGTGGCTCTCACCTGTAATCCCAGCACTCAGGAGGCAGAGGCAGGAGGATTGCTGAGTTCGAGCCTTGCCTGGGCTACATACTGAGCTCAGGGCCAGCCTGAACTACAAAGTGAGACCCTGTCTCAAAAAAAAAAAAAATGCAGTAAAAGACCTGCGGTTCAGGACAATGGGATAAGTGTGTTTGAAGAGAGGGGATGTGTTGAGGGGGGCTTCATGGCAATCAGTCTCTGTGGGTACTAAATTTTAAAATTTAAACATTCACTTTATTTTCGATCACCTCTTGACCAGTGGCTTATGGCAATGTCCATCAAGTGATCACATGATACGTTCTTGTCCACCCTGGGGCCCCATGCAAGTTCTGGCTCTTCCCCGGTGTAGAGACAACCATGCAAGGTCAACGTCCGATCAGGGCCCGAGGCTGCCGCCACAGTGACACTAGCCACACTCCCCAGGGAGGAATGCCAGAAGGGCTCCAGAAAAGGGCAAGGACCAGGGAGGAGTACGTTCAAGGAAGGGGAGGCCTGGGGGGAGGCAGATTAATGGCAAGGTGTTTTTTACTGCAATACTTTTTGAATTTAAACATTCATTATATGTTTTTATCGCCTAGCTTAAATATTTACCAGATACCGTACGATATTCTGGTACATGTATATAAAGTATGATGAGCAAATCATGATAATTAACATACACATCGCCTCAAACGTGTATCATTTTTGTGCCGCAAACATTCAAAATCCCCACTGCTGGCTATTTTGAAATACACAGTAAGTTCCTTTCATTTTCAGTGCTAGGGTTTGAGCCTTTGGCTGCATGCATGCTAAGTAAACTTTCCAGCACTGGGCTATACCCCAACCCTACACTAAATCCTTTTTGACTATGGTCACCCCTCTGTCCCATAGAATGCGGGGCTCACTCTTCCTATCCAACAGCCCCACCCTCCTAGTCTCTGATAGGCACCATTCTTTTCTAAGAGAAAGGACCAGCCAATCCCAGAATCCCACAACTGGAAGGTGCCTCAGCAGTCAGCTGCTCTTGTCTCTGCCTAAGCCCTGGGTATTTCTGAGGAATCTGAAGGCATCAGTGGCATGGCCATGACGTGCCATGGGAACATTCCCTCAGAGAAAAAAGCATTCTTCATGGTGTTTAACTTCCAATAGCAAACATGAGGCAAAGAAATGTTCCTTTTTGGTTATCCCTTTCCTACTATTCCCTGGACGTCTCCAGTATTCTTGAGCTATTCTAAAGCTTTGTCTTCTGACTGAGAAGGTTTGAGTAGACAGAGTTCTGGAAACTTCCAGAAGCTTCCACCGTTGCTCGTAATGAACAGTCTTAAAGACCATCCCTGAGAAAAACAAGAAAAGTGGGGGGGGGTTCTTTTTTACCACTGCAAAACTGTGGATTATTTTAACTGGTAGGGTTGCCTCTGTCAAATTTTTTGTCTTCAGATAGATAGATAGATAGATAGATAGATAGATAGATAGATAGATAGATAGATAGATAGATAGGGCACCCTGTTCTGTGAGCTCTATAGAATCTGCACTAATTTGGTCTTCTCTCTTCTTCCATCCACTGCAGATTCCGGCCACAGCCCGTAAGCATTAGAAAATAACTTGTCACCCACTCAACTCCCATCTCACTCTTAAAGGAAAATATTTATCTTATGCCACTGAAAGGGTTTCCATGGCAGTGATGACTATAACACTGTTGCCTTAGCAACCATCTGAGTTCATCTTAAATGATCTGAAATCCCCTTCACAGACAAATAAGGAAAATCTGTCAGAAGTGTGATTCCACTGGTGGGGAAGCCCGGAAAGATATTTCCTCAGCCCCCCGCCCCTCTCTTCTCCTCGGCCCCCACACCCACCCGGCATTCCCCTTCTGTGCACTCACTGGGGAACTTTCCACACCTCTTGCTCTTCTAAGGGCCTGTCCTTGTCCTTTTCCTGGTGCTCGGACTTGAATCCACCATGGAGACACTGCCCCGAGTGCTGCGTAGGGTTAGGGATTGGCATGCAAAGCCATGCCAATGATAACAGAAGGCAGAATAAATATACACATGGCCCTTTTGATAGAGCCCTGCTGCTCGCCCCTGGGGACCGGGTGCACATTTTTCTGTCAGCCCGAGAACAGCTTTGAAAGAAGAGCTGTACAGGACAAACCAGCCTGTGCCGTGAGGTACAGCTCCTGAGTATGGCTGGCTGGTAAGTCTTTCCTTTCAGGCCCTTATCTGTAAAATAAAGGAGTTCAGTGGAGGGTTCTTCCAGCTCTAAGGCTCTGGGAATTTTTATGAATCAAAAATGTGTCCTCATCTACCTCCAGCTCTCTTAGTGCAGCTGCAGGAACCTCATAAGACATGGCATCGTAGGTCAAGGGTATCCATCCTGGAGTGGAAAGGGCTGGCCAGCCCTGCACAGCAGGCCCCAGCGCAGCCACAGCACACGCTGAGTGCGCCTGGGAGGAACGTCACTGTGCCAGCGTCGGGGTTAGCACGTAGACACCAAACATCAGGGGCACTTGCACTCACTTCCGCCACTGTTGAAGGCGCTCCAGACGGAGACTCCGGGAATCAGTGACTTTTCCACCAAGGAAGAATCTTCTGTGCAGTATAAGCCCAGCTCTGGAGTTTCCTTCGCCTCTGTCCTTATTGAAAAGCAGTTTGAAAGGCAGAAATGCTGACCTGTTTTCTTCCATTCTTCCTTCTCCTCCTAACCGACAGGGAGGAAGCTTTTCTAAGACAGGAAGAGAGCAGTTTAAATCATTTTTATCATTTCACTGGTAGGCAACAAAGTCACTTTGCCAGTTTGCCATAGAGAGGAGGAGAAATGCAATGAATCGTGGAAGACAAAAGTGAAGAAAATGGAAAAGGAGGCTGAGAGGCAGGCTGAAATGCCTCACAAAACCCTTCTTGGAAAGTATGATGTCTACCATTGTCAAGTGCGACTTATTTTTTTAATTGAATTCTTTATTGGTACATTTTATAGACAGCTCACAATCACATTCAGCACTGGGGAATTTGTATCAGTATAACACGAGTTAATTCTCACTTCTACCCATATCTCTACCCACCCTACAATCCCCATCCCCTATATGCATATGCTTTCTTTTTCTTTTTAAATCATATGTATTCTTTCCCCTCATTACTTTCCCCTACCACATTCCCCTTGAATATTTCCTATTTCACGAAATCTATCCTAAGTGTTACTTATTAAGAAGGCTTCTGACCTAACATGAAGGAAGATGGCCCAGGGGTAAGGGATAGGCTTCGACGTCACACGGAGCCGATCCTGGCTGTCACACACGCCACCCTGTGACCATGCCAGCAGGTGACTTGACTTCTCTAAGCCCCAGTTTCTTTATCTGAAAATGGGAGGAACAACGTCCATACACTGCACACACTGCATGCTGGTTAGTTCTGGGGGTTCATTTGGCTCAGTTATATACCCAGGTGTTCAACCCCATGCTAATCTGGAGTTGTGCTCCAACGGTGTTCTAGGGATGAGGCGAACGTTATGTGACCTTTAGGATGGGACTGCTGGCAGTGCTCATGGGCCTTGCCCAATCAGGTGACCGCCTTCAGAGCAAAACACTGAGGTTTCCTGGAGAAGAAGAAATTCTGCTCTAGGACAGCAATTTGAACTTGAACTCCTACCAGCAGCAGCTAGCTTGCTCTATTAATTTTGGACTCCTCAGCTCCCCCTACTGCCTAAGGCTGTTCATATATATATATATTCTTTTAATTATAAATCACACACAGACATCTTTTGTTTCATTACAGAATTCTGATACCCATGCAGGCTTTTTGGGAATTGGGATAGCATACAGGTGCCAGACATGTCCTCTGGGCCTGCCTGACCAAGGGCCTGGCCTGTCCAGGGGCCCTGCTGATTGGAAGATAATGCTTTGCCTCTATCTCTTCTCTTGCATGCTGGCCACGGCCGATTGGTTTAGGCAGAGTAGACCCTGCTGACCTAAAGGCAATGATTTTTGTCCTTGTTTATCAGATCGAAAAGGCTCTGAAAGATCAATTCGTTTTCTGTTCTTAGGACCTTGAATAGGAATTAAAGAAAAAATCCGCCAAGAGATAGAGGACAAGTCAGGCCGATGGTGGCACAATTACAAAGGATGTCACTGGCAGTCACGGGACACACACGTTTTGTCTGGCCCATGTAGCACTCTGTGTTTTCCTGAATTTGTTACAGATTATAAAATTCGGGAGATTTTGCATAAAAGCTCAGCTCTTTGGCACTTCTTTAAAAAGCTGGAAATTCTCTAACACGAGGCCACATGGATACAGTCAGCTGGGGCTCAGGTGGTGCGGCTGCCAGCTTTGCAAGGAGCATGTGTTTTCCTGTCCCAGCCTCCGCCGCACCTTGCGATCCTCCACCTGTTCAGCTTCACACCGAAGTCACCTGCCTGGCACACGCAGGAACTGCCAGACACCTGTTTAGTTACTAGTGCCCGCAGCCCTGAGTTATAGGGGAGGCTACTCAGCTGCTCCTCAAAGACTGACGTTTCTCTGCATCCAGAGCCAGAATTGTGGGAGCAACCCTTGGTGTGAGTCCTGCTCGCAGGTTTCCTTGAGTCTCTCGATCTTCTGCAGGGAACCTCGCTCAAACGGCCTCTTCCTGAGCCAACTTGAACGAGTCTTTAGCCCATGAAACAGAAGAACCCCATGTGTACAGGGTGATGCTAGAACTCTTCCCTTCTCACCCCAAATCTCTCCAAGGCTGGAGTTCGTGCCGTGGGCTCTACATAAGTAGAACTTCAGGAGACACTCGCTGACGCTGTGAGCTACAGCCTTGGACATTCGGTAGCCACCAGGAATCACTTCTACCAGGGAGATATAAGAGTGAGAGCTGTCCCGGGCCAGCCCATGGGCTAATAGTTTGGCAAATACCAAAGGAATTTCCCTAGGTCCCTACCTGGAAATCCCTGGGCTCAGATGTAGGAGAAGTTACCTGGGGAAGCCAATGGTAGTGCCTAGCACAGTTTGGGGAAAGCTGAGCCACTCGAGCCATCACAAAGAACCTTAGCCTGGACTTTTGGAAGAGCTTGGGAGGTGTCCCACGGCACCTAATGCAGTAAGTTGTGAGACACGAGGGGCCCTGGCCAAAGGCTGTTTATCAACTAGATTGGAATAGAGAAATGCACTAACCACTGGTACGACTGAACCTATGTCTATAAGGCTTTCACTCAGAATAACCATCCACAAAGTAGTCATTAGGGATACTGGGGACTTGTTACCAGTTTTCTGAGTGTGGCCTTTGTACATTCAAGGGTTAATTCTCACACAACCTTGAGAATCTTCCTCTGCTGTGCGCAGGGATCTCTAGAAGCCCTGGGCTGGCAAGGATTTGGTTCAGAGCCATGTGTGAGCTCCAGGGGATTGCGGTTTGTTATCACTGACTCCCAGGTACCTGGACATGAGCCACACAGCTCAGTGGACGGTGAGGTCTTCATCTTGCCTTCTGGGTACAGGCTGGTGGTGCTGTGTGGATCAGGGTATGAACAAAATGGTGGGATAAGGTTTTCTAGCACTTGCCCTCCTACAGAAACATTTATTTGAACAACTTTCGTACATGAAGAAAACAAAACAAAAAACCTTTATAAGAGCGAGGAAATCAGATGAAAGATTATATCACCCGCATGTAGCACAGAAAAAAGACAAGATGCTTTTAAGAGGGTTTTACATTCTCTGTTTCATCCTTCAGCAAGCTCAAGAAGCACAGTACAGCCTCTGAGTGGTGGAAGAAGAGAAAGAAAGGAACAACTGATGTTGTCTTGGATCCTAATAACTTGCTACTCCAGTAAAAATCCACTACTTGGAAAGGCCCCACAGTCTGAGAACCCAAGACTGTGCCCACAGACTGAACCTCAAGGCCTGCCCAGTGCCACATGGGATCCCACCGTCCTGCATCTAGGCCTCCCTGGCAGAAGGTCTTCAGGCCAGCTCCACTGGCAGTCTGACCTCAGTGGCTTCAGGCTCTGGACCGTTCCTGGAAGGCTGAGCCTTAGTCACCTCAGCTTTTTAACAAACCCTAGAACCAGGATGTGTTCATAGGCTCAGCACCAAGTCACCCCTTCTGGTGAGGCCAGCCTCCCTAGATACAGCCTCCAGAGCCATCCAAGCCTCCAGACCAGTTCTGAGCTATGACAAGCTATACATCCCTATGTTTCTGCATCCTCCTGGATGAGGCTGGCTCACGCAGATGCAAATGCCAGGCTTAGTCAATGTCAGACCAGTCCGTTGGCCTCATCCAGGTGGTCCCTCAAGCTCCAGCAGGTCCAGAGCGTCAGCCTATCCCAGCAGAAGGCAGAGCCAGACCAGGCCCTAGAGACCTAAGAATCTTCTCAGTGAACTCAAATTCCATGCTACAGCCATAGCCTCAGAACCAAGGCCAACCCTGGGTCTGGTTTCCAGGCATCACCCACACACCCATCCTCCACTGCTGTAAGCACCAGGCCAGAACCTGTGACCTCGCACTGGTCCTTCAGCTCCTGGTCCTTCCTCTGCCTCAACACCAGGCTGGCTCTATGCTCCAGACTGTCTCAGTGCCTCCAGACTCTAGTAAACTAAGGATTTCGGCGTAGTCCAGCAGGCAGGCTCAAGGTCAAGGATCACCTCTACAGATCCAGGCTTTAAGCAACCCTTGTAGACCTGCACCTGGGCCTGTTCCTGAGCTCTCAGGCTCCAGGTGCACCCCAAGAGTAGACTAATCCCTGCGGACTCAAGTGTAAGGCCTGCTCCAGCTTTAGGAGAGCTCCTGAGTACCCAACTCTTAGATCAACTCCCATAAGCCCGGACACCATCCTTATCTCCTTGCTGATCCAGGCACTAAGTTAGCCTGCCTGGGGCTCCAAAAGAAATCCATCCACTGACCACACCAGACTGTCTGTTCAGAATTTCTGGAAAGACTGACTGATAAAGATCTTTGCCGCACAAAACCAGAATGTGAAGACTGGAATCTCTTTCTCAACTGTGCAAACGTCAACAACATCCACATAGATCAAGAACAATTAGAAAAACATGACAACAAAAACACCAGTAATTGATCCTAAAGAAATGGAGGTGTATGAACTGCCTGACAAAGAACTCAAAGTAATTGCTTTAAGGAAGTTCAGTGAATTTCAAGAAAATGTACAAGAAATAAGTCAAAGAAATCAGGAGAAGAGTAAGTTAGCAAAATTATATATTAACAGAGAGGTTGACATTATATATGTATAGGCTGATTGAAATATGTCTGGCCCAGAGCCTGGCCCTGAGGGTGAGGTCAAGATTCCTTCTCCCACTCCCTAGACACACTCTGACACAAGAAGCATCTGAGCACTAAACTTTAGGTCACTACTATTTAGGGAGCATGATAAGGAGGAAAACAGAGTTGTTTTCTTGATATTTCCATGGTGGATAATGGCGAACCACCTTGTGTACCTGAGTGGTGTCTCTTTCCTTTGAAAACAAGTTTTAAAAATTTATATATTTCCTGCCTGTAAAATTATTGTCAAGGCAGAGAACCTGGAGGAAACACAAAAGAATACAGAAGAAAGTACTATTAATTTTTACCACATAGTTGTAAATCCTATTGCAGCATTGGCTCTTTATTGATTCCTCTCAGGTTAGTCTTAGAGCTGTGGATTTAGTACTGGGACAAGTGCTTCAGTCTTGGGTAAAATAACAAATTTAAATCTTGACCTGTGAAGTCAGTTATAGACTTCACCGACTTACGTTATCACATGGATATTCACTAACATTCCTCATGGGGCCACAGTCTGTTTTAAATTCTCAAATCATAGCTCCCTTTCTGGAGATAATAATTACCCCCTCTTAGCATTACAAAACTGATTCAGCATCCAGATAAATCTCTAAATTCCCTTCTAACATTTCCTTAAAACAAGCATATCCTGGGCCAGAGATTTAGCTCAGTGGTTCCGGTGCCTGCCTTGCAAGCGCAAGATCCTGAGTTTGATCCCAGTAACCACATACAATGCTGGGCATGATGACTCACACCCACCAGCCATCAATACCACATACCACAGTGCTGGGCATGGTGGCTCACACCTGTAATCCCAGCACTCAGAAGGCAGAGACAGGAGGATTGCTGAGTTCAAGGCTTGCCTGGGCTACATAGTGAGCTCAGGGCCAGCCTGAACTACAAAGCGAGACCCGGTCTCAAAAAACAAACAAACAAACAAAAAAACAACCAAGCATATCCTTTCAGAAAGCCACATCCACCTTCCCCACAAGCAGCCATGTGACTGGCTTCTTCCATGTTCTTCCACATAATATACCCCCAATTCTATATCTCTGCTAAAATGAGAAGAGTCTGTGTCTCTGAAGTCAACCCAATTCTTCAGTAGGCTCCTTTCTTCCTGCCCAGTTCTCATATCAAACTGGTGTCACTCCTCACCTTCCCAAGGAGATCTAAGAACCAACCCATGTCACCTCCCTGTCCCAGCTCTCACAGAAAGTTTTCAGTGTGCTGGTTCAGCACATTTGTACAGGGTCAGGCGTCATATGGTAAGACAAGGTCAGGAGACATGGCTTTAAGTAAGCTGCTCATAACAAATAGCAGATTTCCAGATGAATATCTTTTCTTTCCTAGATGGTTGTGGCCCTTACATACATCTTGAATGTAAATAAACCCAACATGCTCTGCCTGACAATTACTTATATGATAAATGTCTGTTAAGCACTTTCCATAGGCCAGGTCCTGTAAAGATGTGTTGGAAGACACCAGCTGGTTAAGATGGTGTTTACTGTTAGTGAATCATAGGGCTCCAGAATGAGCACAAGAAAGGATGGGAGATCAAAAGGCCTATATTTTCATTGTACCCAGGAGGAAAATAAGGCTCAGAGTGAAGATATACCTTACTTTTGCAAAGTTGCTACTATTAACAGAGTCAGCCCTGCAACCTAGTTCTTTCGAGCGCTAACCAAATCTTTGCCATTACATTAAAGAATGCTTAGAGCGGAAGGACAAATATTAGGTTTTCAGTCAGGTGACCTAGAAGAATGCAATGGGTGAACAGAGGACTATAAAATGGAAGAGTCCAGACTCCTCTAAAGGAGACTCCTATTTCTCAACTGCCACCAGTCTCCTCCCATCTAGTCAAAATAGGGCCAGAAGAGTACAGATAATGTCAGGCTAAGCCTAGTCCCATATCTCTATCTGATTGGACACTCCATTAGTTGAAGTTTGTTTAACTTTATTTGCATGGCTCAGCCAAGGGGCTCCACCTAATGAGCACAAGAAGAGCCTAGGAGAGCTGGAGATTTAGCTCAGAGGTTCTGGCACCTAGCAAGCACAGGGTCCCTGGTTTGATCCCGGTAACCATATACAACAATACCGGGCGTGGTGACTCACGCCCATCAGCAATCAGTACCACACACCACGATGCCCAATGTGGTGGCTCATGCCTGTAATTCCAGCACTTGGGTGGCAGAGGCAGGAGGATTGCTGAGTTCGAGGCTTGCCTGGGCTACATAGTGAGCTCAGGGCCAAACTGAACTACAAATCAAGACCCTGTCTCAAAAAAAGAAATAAACAAACAAAAAGAATAGCCTAGGAGGTAAAGTGTGAATTCCTGAATCCACCCAGAGATTCTGAGCCAAAATAGTGGTGACTGACCTATAGGGCAAGGAAAGCCAGTGGTAAAGAGATAAGAGCATTGGACCCTGATATTATAGACAGCTAAGATAGGTAGAAACATTACAGACAGGCAAATATGGCTTGCCCTCAAGGGGGTCAGTGTAAAAGATAAAAACGCATTACAACTGTGACCAGAGGCATATCAGTTGGAGGCCAGGCCTCAAGATAAAGACAAAATAACTAAGTCTATTTAATTCTCCAAAGGAGGAGGTAAATGATAACTCCTGATCCAATGAAGTCTAGATAAACATCAGTCACCTCAGTAGGTGACCAAAGGCTTGGATCCATCACCTTTCTGAAAATGTCTTTATACTTTCCCATAGGATGAGGTAAGTAATTAGACCTGGTCTAATGAAGTCTAGATAAACATCAGTCACTTCAGTAGGTGATCAAGACCCTCAGATCCTTCCTTCCTGAGAAGTTCTTTGTTCTTTCCATGTATACTTGCTATATGACTTGCTTCTCCATTGGATCATTGGACCTAAGGGAATATACTTGTAACCTTATTGATTGATCATACCTTTAACTCACATTGTACCCACATGTTGTGCTTTCTAAAACCTCTCCTGTGAAATTGGATCCTTAGCCACCAATTTGGGGTCTCTTCTGCCACTCAGGAGCTAAAATCTCTCCTCTTCATAAATATTTCCTACTCTTGACCTCTATTCCTTAGAATTCATTTTTCAGTTTTGTGGAACACAAACTCGGCACATCTGACATTCAACACCTTGGGAGTCATAGTTCCCCTATATCATTTGGATTCCAATAGCACTCCTATATCATTTAGGAGGTCCCACCAAGATAATTGGAAGGAGGCCAGGGTGTGCTTTTATTTCATGGATTCTAGATTGTGACTTGTTTAGATAAGCAGGAAGAAAATTGTTGTTCTTTTTTGTCACTTGCTTTTGTCTTAAGTTCCTTATCATTTTTTTTTTTTTTGAGACAGGGTCTCGCTTTGTAGTTCAGGCTGGCTCTGAGCTCACTATGTAGCCCAGGCAAGCCTGGAACTCAGCGATCCTCCTGTCTCTGCCTCCCGAGTGCTGGGATTACAGGCATGAGCCACCACGCCCAGCAAGTTCCTTATCTTTTTATGCATTATTTATTATTGTTAAAATGATACATTTAATTTAAGAACATGGAAAAATTATGAAGTTTTCTTTGAAGTGACATTTTACTTTCACAAGCAAGGTTATGTACTCCAGTTTTATATATGCTGCATTAATAATTGTTCCGCATTTGATTTGTTTGAACTGTTTCACTGTTGTGGTTTTTTATTTTAGATAGTACTAAGAAAAAAGTAATGTTAGAGCATCCCCTAGTGGACTTTGATGCTAACTAAAATGTAAATTTATAAAATGCTGTAAAATGGGTCTTTTTATGAAATCTAGCTCCAATTTAGGAAATATATATACCTATTAATAAATCATGGGACTCCAACTGTCAGTAAAAGACAGTAGGCTGGAGCACAGATTTCACTGGGACAGACTGGCCCCAAGGCCCCCTACACTCTAGAAGGAACATTAAGTCTGCTCTGCCTTGGTTTCTTTTCTGGCTGATCTTCTCTTGCTGAGGACTCAATCCTAGCTCTTGAGATTTCTCACTCTCACTTTCCTATGCTGAGAATGGTGATTCATGAGCAAATTGTCTCAATAACTCACTGTAAGCTTGAGAAGAAAAGGCTTCATTTTTCTGATCTTTCCTGCCACTTTGTACTTTCCTTTTTTGGAGGCATGTAAGATTACATAAAAAGAACCCCCAAAGTATCCCAACCCTCCCGTTATCCAACAACTAAAACCTGTAAGTTGAGCCCAGTAGAAATGAGAGTTTGTTAACTGTCCTTTATGGTGCTCTGAAAAACAGTAGTTGCTCTGTCAGCTATTTAGTGCTCTTAAAGCAGCTACCAGTCTTAAAGCAGAGGACAAGTTTCCCCAGCACTTTCTGGTTAACCCCATTGAAGCCAATGCAATGTTGACCAGACAGGAAGCTGAATTTCCTTCCAGAGACAAATCTCTGGTTGTGTGGAACTAACTGAGAGGACAACTACAGGTTCATGGCCAAGGTGACTCTCTGCCAGATACCCACAGGTTCCTCAGTAGAAGCTAGGTCCCGAAAGCCTGACTGGGTAACCAGCGGAAAAATCTCCACTTATCCTTCACTCCTCAGTGAGGTGAGGGATAACTCTCTCAAATGATATTCTGTTATCCACAGTTCCAGAATGACCAGAGATGATGAGGAGGTGGCAAAATGCCAGCTCGTGTAAGTAGCTCAAGTGCTGGAGCTTGGAGCTTGGTGTAACCAGTCTAGGAGAATAGAAGATGCAGTCAGAAGTTCAAAGGCAATGTGTGTGGCTTTATTCTAACGCTGGAGGACCAGCTGGGATTTCTCCACAAAGAGGCTGGTGCCTCGGCTCTGCTGAAGACAGGCTTTTATACCTTTGCTACAGAACATTCTTCAGGTGTTCTTGCTCCTTCCTTGCAAGCACAAGGTTCCCAGTTCAGTCCCTGCTACCAAAAAAAAAAGGACAGAGGATTTAGTTCAGAATGTTCTTGAAGTTAAGGGGCAGAGTTACACTTAATGTCATCTCATTGGTTAGGCTTAGCAGTTCTATTGGTTAAAAGCGCTCACATCTCTTTGGCTAGTACAGCATACAGCCTACAAGCTACACTGGTTAGAACAGTGTGCAGATTTCCCCCTACAACAGAAAAGCAAGATCAACAATCCTGTTTAACAGCAAAGGAACTTCAAAGTGCAAGTGGGCCCAGTATTCTGAGGTTCCAAACCTCAATTGTAAGAAAAGCTGCAGAGCTGGAAAGATCTGCAGTGAATATGACAAAGTTTACAGAGTTAAACAACGGAAAAGGGATGGAAGCTTGAGTTTTTCTTGAGTGGAAGGTTTTACAGTCAGTTTTCTTCTTTAAAGACATGGTTAGAGCCACCTCTTAAGCCTCCAGTAAGAGTTGAGCTATAGCTTTGGACTTTTCTCACTGCTAGTAAGTTAGAAAACACCCCTCAGTATTTTCATTACAGCTTTCTGAGAGTTAACTTTAGAACTCCTTGATTAGCCAAATCATCCTGTAGCTAATCTACCCTTCTCACCAGAACTCAGGCTGAGGCAGCTTGCAACTTTACCTCTCAAACCAAGAATAGCTATCAAGTAGCGATTTATATTTGTGTTTTACCTAGCTAACAGGAGTAGAAAAAAGAAGTTTTAGTCAGCCTTTCTCTTTTTTCATGTGTATATAAAAAAACTGATGAACATGCATTTTTTTAAATTTTTTATTTTTTTTGAGACAAGGTCTCGATTTGTAGTTTAGGTTGGCCCTAAGCTCACTATTGTAGCCCAGCCAAGCCTTGAACTCATAGCAGTCCTCCTGCCTCTGCCTCCTGAGTGCTGGGATTACAGGCATGAGCCACCACACCCGGTGTTGTTTTATGTGGTACTGATTGCTGGTGGGCATGAATCACCACTCCTGGCACTGTGGTATGTGGTTCCCAGGAATCTAATTTGAGACCTTGCACTTGCAAGGCAGGCACTGGAACCACTGAACGAAATTCCCAGCCCGAACGTGCTTTTATTAACATCTGAATTGTGGCTTCTACGCGATGGGTATAAGTTTAACCTGTGAGCTTCAGAGACATAGAAGTTTTAAAATAGATTTTAAATAAAACTTAGCTTTGTCTTGCTGGTAAGGAAAAATGCTTAGGTTATTAGATAGATAACACAAATGTCTTAGAGGGTTTTCTGCCTTATGACCTAGGGAAGGATTCCTCTGAATCACTTACTTGCTTGTTACTAGACATGACCTCATTTTCAGACTGAAAAGTGCTCCAATTTGCCCTTTGATCTGTTTCCTTTATTCTTTCAAAGAATTTGAAAACAGTGTTTTAGATATCTTGATTATTGGTTTTGTTAGCAGTGCTTCCTTCTTTACACATGATTGTTACAGCTAGAATCAACTGCAGCTTGTGTTTTTAAAAACATTTGGCTGGAGTAAAAATATCAGTTCCCAGGGAAGACAGGGTCTCCAGCCAATAAGGGTGACAGTTCAACCTGATCTATCTTCAGTTGCTCTGGAAGCAACTTCATGGCAGCCACCTACTCCAGAGCAGGTCACCTCTGCAATACCTTGAGGATATAATCAAATAGAAATTACAGGGTTGCTAATTTTTTCTCATTTCAGATGGGAAACTCAAGTCAAAATCTCTCACCCCTGTGGAATGTATTCCTAAGCACTGGAAAATGTTTGATCCTTACCTGTTTTATAAAAAAAGAGCCATTTAATACTTTTCTGCACCTGTGCATGGCCTGTCTACCCCTCAGAGCCAAAATGAAATGCAGAGGGAAGTATTGATTATGATGCTATTGCACAACTAGAATCATACTATAAGGAAGAGGAGAAATTATCAGAATTACCTTATGTTGAGACTTTTTCACATTAAAAAATAATCCTTGGGCCGGAGGGTTAGCTCAGTGGTTCTGGCGCCTGCCTCACAAGCCCAAGGACCTGAGTTCGATCCCCGGTAACCACATATAATGCTGGGCGTGGAGACTCATGCCCACCAGCAATCAACACCGCATACCACAATGCCGGACATGGTGGCTCACGCCTGTCATCCCAGCACTCAGGAGGCAGAGACAGGAGGATTGCTGAGTTCACGGCAGCTTGCCTGGGCACCATAGTGAGCTCAGGGCCAGCCTGAACTACAAAGCGAGACCCTGTCTCAAAAAGCGAAAAAAAAAAAAAAAAGCCTTATTTGGGTTTCAAATATAAATATAAGCCACAGGAAAACTAGACATTTCTGATCCTTGAGGCATCCACTATCTCTAAGCCTGAGGTTTCCCACCCTTGCCTTTTGGCCCGTGAGGCTCAACAGCCCATCCACTCTTACCAGGGCTGAGGTTTGTCTACATGCTTTTTGGAGTCTGAGGTCCCTCCTCCTCTTTGTCCCTTGAAGTCTAAGGATAAGGCTTCTAAACCAGCCATAATTGAATCCTCTACTGAGCTGTAGCCACCCTTTGCTGCTTTTTTTTTTTTTTTTTTTTTTTTTTTTTTTTTTTTTTTTTTTTTTTTTTTTTTTTTTTTGAGACAGGGTCTCGCTTTGTAGTTCAGGCTGGCCCTCAGCTCACTATGGAGCCCAGGCAAGCCTCGAACTCAGCAATCCTCCTGCCTCTGCCTCCCGAGTGCTGGGATGACAGGCGTGAGCCACCTCGCCCGGCCTTTGCTGCTTTTTGTCAAGCTTTTCAAGGACTATACCCCTTACAGGAAGTAATGACAATTTCTGACATACTCACGTCCGTAGGTCCTTTTTTCTCAGTGACCTCAAACAAATCAAACAATATTTAGGCAAGTTTTCAGATGACCCCAATAAGTATGTTGGAGTCTTTAAAAGACTGATTCAGACCTATGAGTTATAAGGGGAAAATGTCATATTACCTTTAAATCACACATGACTTCTAATGAGCGACAAGCAGCATAACAAACTGCTCTTATATTTAGAGATAAATATTACATTAATTTTAGAAGAGCAGAAGACCAGCAGCCAGAGAAACAGCTATTCCTACTAGAACACAAGAAGTCCCTATACAGAACCCCTACCGGCCTGCCAGCTAGACTGGAGATTGGAATAGGAGACATTTCCAGACATATTCTTGAAGGTCTAAGAAGGGTTAGACTTAAGCCCTTCTATTATTCTAAATTCTCAACTATTCATCAGGTAAAAGATGAGAACTCCTCTGCCTTCCTACACTGTTTTTAAGAGGCATTAAGGAAACATACATCCCTCGCTTCTGATTCCATAGGACAGATTATTCTTAAAGACAAGTTTATTACCCAGATATTCAAAAAAGCTACAAAAGATGGCTTTTGCTTCAGGCAGCTTACTTGATACCTTAATGAAAATTGCCTCCTTAGTATTTTATAACCAAAACATAGAAAGAGCAGGAAGAACCCAAGGGGGAAGAAGAAAGGGACCAAGAGAAAGCAGAAGGCTTAGCAGTAGTCTTTTTTTTTTTTAGACAGGGTCTCACTTTGTAGTTTAGGCTGGCCCTGAGCTCACTATGTAGCCCAGGCTAATCTCGAACTCAGCAATCCTCCTGCCTCTGCCTCCCGAGTGCTGAGATTACAGGCATGAGCCACCACATTGGGCATTGTGGTGTGTGGTACTGATTGCTGGTGGGCATGAGCCATCATGCCTGGCATTGTGAAACATGGTTACCGGGGTTCAAACTTGGGACTTTTTGCTTGAGAGGCAGACGCCAGAACTACTAAGCTAAATCCCTGGCCCTTGCAGTAGTTTTAAAAGAAATAGATCCTAAGTCTAATTCTTCAGATTTCAAGCAGAGCTTGAAGACTAAACTCACCTGGTATCATTGCAGAAAGCTAGACCACCTTAGGAGGGACTGTGATGCCCTTCCCAAGGGGCCCCCTAAGCCATGCTCCCCACAAGTCACCCCTGACTGCAGAGGTGACTACTGGAAGTTGGACTGCAAGCGAAGACTGCAACAATCAGACCCACCTTACCAGCTGGTCCAACAAGACTGAAGGGCCTCAGGACACTCTCTGCCTTATTTCTTTCTTTGGCTGGACTGTCACTTCTGCAAAGGGTTCTGGGTAGTCATGACTGGAAGAAATCAGTCTACTGCTGTACACTGGCAGGTGTCTCTTGGTTCTTCTTTGCAACACTGGCTTTCTTCCCAGCCATCATACTTCAGTGAAAGGAGTCACTGGAGAGGAGGTAACTTGTTATTTCTTACAACCCTTAGGCTATAACTGGAATGGTTTTCTATATACACATTTTTTTTTTAGTTGTACATGAAAATCCAGTTCTCTTCCTAGGGACAGAGATCTTATTTTACTTAAATACTGTAATAATATACATGCACCAAGGTCAGGTACACTGCCTCCATCCCCTGGAGATAAAAATAAATCCTAAAATACGGGCAAGTAAAGGTAGAGGTAGAGCAATATGTGTGAGCTCTCCCAAAAGAACAATCCTTGGGGCTGGAGGGTTAGCTCAGTGGTTCTGGCGCCTGCCTCGCAAGCGCAAGGTCCTGAGTTCGATCCCCGGTAACCACATATAATGCTGGGCGTGGAGACATGCCCACCAACAATCAACACCACATACCACAATGCCGGACGTGGTGGCTCACGCCTGTAATCCCAGCACTCGGGAGGCAGAGACAGGAGGATTGCTGAGTTTGCGGCGGCTTGCCTGGGCACCATAGTGAGCTCAGGGCCAGCCTGAACTACAAAGCGAGACCCTGTCTCAAAAAGCAAAAAAAAAAAAAAAAAAAAGAACAATCCTCTTTACCAGACCATAGCTCCTCCAGGTATACAGAGAAGTAATAAATACCATGAGAAGATTGGTAATTCAATTTTATATGCCAAAGAATAAATGGCCCCAATACCTATTAGTCTGGGAGGATACTTTTACAAGCTTTTCCTTGTAGAACAAAAAAACACAAGAGGTAGTTAAAGTTTTAATATCGAAACATCCCTGATTTATACTTCCTAAAGCTAACAGAGTGACCATCAGCCTCGTTTTAAAGTGACAGTCACAGAGGGTGGCCCTCAGGCACTGAGTATTCTCTATCACCTTCATTGTGCATAGAGGCCACAGTTGATAAGAAAAGTAGAGGAAATGAATGAGGCCCTGAAGAGATAACTTCACAGAATGGTTCAAGAGGGCTGGAGATTTAGCTCAGTGGTTCCAGTGCCTGTCTAGCAAGTGCAGAGTCCCTGGTTCGATTCCAGGTAACCACATACAACAGTACCAGGGATGGTTACTCACGCCCACCAGCAATCAGTACCACATACTTCAATGCCAGGTGTGGGACTCATGCCTGAAACCCCAGCACTTAGGAGGCAGAGGCAGGAGGATTGCTGAGTTCGAGGCTTGCCTGGGTAACATACAGGGCCAGCCAGTCTAAACTACAAAGTTCAAAAAAAAAAAAGTTCAAGAAATCCACCTACAGTGACCTCACTTTCTATAATTAGCTCTTAATAAAGTAAGAAATACATCTCAAATCCCAGGCCTCAGTCCACTTAAAATGCTTTACAGAAGCCTTTTTTTCACTAGTGATGTTCTGTTTGATAGAGAAGCACATGCCTTCCTAAATTAGTCACCTAATTGACTAAATTCCAACAGAACCTTCAATATCTAATAGAAACCTCAGCCTAAAGAAAAGAGAAATCCCATATTCCAGACTGGAGATTTAGTATTGGTCAAGTCTCTTCCTTCATTATCCCCTTCTCTAGGACCAGCGTGGGAAGCACCATACACTGTCACCCCGTCAACTCCACCAGCAGGCAGGCCTGTACTCCTGGGTACCCAGAGCTCACTCAAGCCCTGGGAACCAAAGACTATTGCTGAATGTAAGCAACCATCCAAATACTTCTGTGAACCCACAGAAGGCTTAAAATTCTTGTTAAAAAGTAATAAAAAATCTTCAGATGAGAATTCTACGATGTTACTCTTAGTCTTTCCTTTTACTAATTACCTGCCCATGTAAAGGAGAATGCAGCTCCTTCTTAGTATGGGCACAGGAATGTGTGGAGTCATTACAACAAGCATCCTGCTACCTTTGTCAAGTACACCAGGGCCTCGTTGTGGGTATTCCCGCTTGCAGGAGATGCCTAGAATAAGCTACATGAGTATATCAATGAGGCACAAAAAGTTCAGTGGTTCACTGTTACAAGGTAACTGAGTGGCTTATAAATTCCACATTTAGTGATCCTGGACATGACCAAGTGTTTTGTAAAAATTCCACTAAAGACTTTCTACACACTCTAGTAAAGACTAAGTAAGAGTAAGGATCCTGTGAGGAAGGCAAACAACCATAGGTATCAAGATGGCTATTTTCAGATATAGGATAATCATATATAAGATTGTCCAATATAGCACAATTTAGTAGAAAGGTCCCCTTATGTTAGGAACACACAAAAAATTGCTCTTATTCTCATTGGCCTAATTCTACTAAATACTTGAGATAGATACTCTTAGAGCAATACATATACATACCATAATCTATAAATCAAAGACTGGTTTACAGCAGACTGACTTACTCACCCTGGAATTAAGAGAGAAAGCTCCCAGTGACATTCATTGGCCATGTGCAATTAACTTGTAGCCCTGGAAATAGCCTGGATGGATATGGAGATGCATGCTGGGATTGTGTGGTTATAAAGCAGGAGTATCAAAAATATTGAAAAATCTGCAAACTTACCTTATCTATATCAGTGGTCTATATGTGAGCTTCACTGGTATGATCATTTGGCTTCTGTCTTTGTCCCTTCCCTGGGATTAGAGGATGCCATACAACACATCAAGCCCTGGCTTACTAGATTGAACAGTCCTTAGTTGACATCTCAACTGGTTTCATTCTCCTAAATGAAGAAATAAAATTAATGAGACAAGCTGTCCTCTAAAATCAAATAGCCTTAGACAATCTACCAGCAGCACAAGGAGTTAGCTGTACAATTATGAAAGTTAAATGCTACATATACATTCCTGATCTTTCTGTTAATATTTTGATGGTTATTCAGGATATTAAACAACAGGTTAATCCCATGTCAGGTTCTAAAATCCCCTGGACCTTCTCTCTATCCTCTTTCAGGGAAGCTAGCTATTACAGGCTCTTCCTGATAGAAAAATTAGTTGGTTATTTTTATAATAGCTTTGTTGATCATATTATTTGTCCCATGTATACTTAACTATTTCTTTGGCTTTGTCTCCTCCAAATTTAAAGCTATATTCCTATCCAAGACAGGAATGCCTGATGTCACTTGAGGGCCTTTAGACCCTTGGAGAGTATCTCTGACTGCTGATCACAAGTATAGCTTCCTTCAGCCTGAAGTAGCCAGAACCACCCTTACCCCTTTCCCTCTCATGGCACTTAGGGGAACCTCTTCAGAGAGGGGAATACTGTAGACAGCTAAATTAGTTAGAAATTTTATAGGCAGTCAGACAGAGCTGGACCCTCAAAAGAGTCAGTGAAATACATTACAGCTGTGACCAGAGGCACATCCGTTGGAGGCCAGGCCTCAAAATACAGACAAAATAACCAGGCCTACCTACTTCTCCAAGGGATGAGATAAGTGATAATATGTGGTGTAATGAACACAAGATAAACATCAGTCACTTCAGTAGGTGACCAAGATCCACCCCTTCCGGACAAGCTCTTTGTTCTTTCCATGTGCACCTGCTATGTGAGTTGCTTCCCGCCTGGATCCATATTATCTAAGGATATATTTGTAACCTTGCTGGTTGATCAAAGCTTAACCCATGTTGTACCCACGTGGTTGTGCTTCATAAAACTTCCCCTGCAAAGCTGAGCTCATGCCCACTCATTAATGACTCCTCTTGCCTCTCAGGAGCTAAAATCTCCCCTCTCAGGAAGTATTTCCTATTCTTAACTTCTGTTGTTCCTTAGAATTCATTCTTCTATTATCTGACGTGTAACAGTCTGGGAATTATGGTATTTCCCCTATATCATTTGTAGGTTTGATATCATTCCTATATCACTGACACTTGGAATTGGGAACTAGCTAGTTGAGCCAGCTATGAGATGTGGACAAATACCACAAGTTCCCCATATGTTGTTACTCAAGAAAGTTGGATGTATGGGAGGTTTCTGGTTCTGATATCTCATGGTTGTGTCATCTGATGAGTCTCATACTCAGATCTCTTGGCTGCTCTACTGAGCTGACACAGAGTGATAGGGGCAATGGCCATGCTACAATGGGGCAGAGGGCTCTCTTGACAGTATTTTCTGTGAAGCTGAACTTGGACACAATCTTTGGTCCATGCAGGATACACTATACCAACTGACGCCTTCCAACATGTAGAAAAGCTGAGAATAGAGCCCAACTAAGGACTTACCTGTATTGGTGGGTTGAATTCTCTAAACTCAGATGTTTCAAGTCCTCTATTCCCCATTGGCATGGATGTTCATTACACACCAAAGAGGGAACAAGCTTACAGTCACACAAGGGCCTTGGAAGGATAAGAAAAGAAAGTGTCTTGAGGAACCAACTCCAAGTCACAGAAGTGGGATAGACCTGCTTCCCGCTTTAAGTCTCCAGGCATCATGGAGAAGAGAAACTCTTTGGCGTTAGATCTGAATTCCAGTCTCGGCTCTGGTACTTACTAGCTGGGGAAAATCCACATTACTTATCTTCTCAGAATCTGTATGTTTGCTTGTCTAAAAAAGCCAAATGAGAACGATCAAAGTTACAGTAAGGGTGCAGGAAAAATAAACCTGATTACACACATGCAAGCGGCTGGCACTTAGTAGGAGCTCAGTAGTCCTGGCCCTTCCCCCTCCGCCTCCAGCTCTCTCTGCTTTTACCTCTGCTTAGGGAAGGTGCGGCTACCCAGTCTCTCCAGCTTTAGGGGTCATCAAGATAGAATGGCTCTTTCTCTCTTTAACTTTATTGAAACATATTCAAAAGAAGCATTTATCCTGAAAGTAACTCTGGAGAAACAAAGGGAAATGAACAAAGCAAATATAAATCCATAAAATGAAATGCAGAGTACAGCTGTACAAGAGCCTCTGACAAACCTCCCACAGTTTTCCGGGACAATGGGTCCCCATCTGAGCGAAGATTGAAGCCCTGTCCCTCCCACGGGGCCTCCTCTGCCTCTGGGCTGTTTTTTCAGCCTGAGCAGGGTGGGAGGCATGTAGAGCACCCTCGTTTGCCAGGGTCACCTTTGCAGCTTCTCCACGCATGCTCTGGCCCAAGGCTTGCTCGGCCCTCCCCCACCCCCCCCCAGTGGCAGCTGCTACAAAGGATGAATCCTTAGCCCCTCCTGGGCGAGCTGTGTGAGGCTGCGCAGTCTGTCACGACTCAGGCTCTGGGGAGACTCACTCCTACTCTCCCACTCAGGCAAGTGTTGGACAAATAGCAGCAGGAAGAAAGCGCCACCGCTGCCTTTTTTGCATCTAGGAAGGTCTTGCAGTGTGGGCTTCTGGGGCTGTTAAAGGGCAGAGTTCAGGAGGCACGGGATGTACGTGCGGACTCCCCCAGCTCACAGCCCACTCCTTGTAAGTGCATGTGGGGTGGGAGGGTGGTTAAGAATATCTTACAGGATTGGCTCTACACACCTGCCACCTTGAGGGCAGAGATGGTCAACAACAGGCTTGGCCAGAACTTGGGACACTCAAGGTGAGCCCCGGCCCACGGCTCACTGCTACCAAGGGAAGAGTGAGATGCCCAGCCTCTAAGAACTTCTGGACCGGACAAGCAGGAGCAGTAGGACAGTGCAGGCTGCCTTGTGCACGTAGTCTGAGGCCTGAGGAAGGAACCAGGATCAGCTCAGGGTTACAGAAAACTTGCCAACCGGTGATTGAAATGCCTAGCAAGGAGTCACTTCGGTTTATATACACAAGGGTCCTTCCAAGAAGGGGAATTTGCCATAATTAGGAGATTCCTCAGGCAAAGTCTGAAAATGAAGAAACAGTTCCTGTCTTTCACAGTGGCTATCCATGGAGCAAACATTGTGTTAAGGTCTCCAGAAAGGTGATCTGTTGGCCATTTCAAAGAGCGATGTCACAAAAGAGATGTGTTGGTGGCATTATACTAGTTATGGAACCAACACAAGGCCTAACAGGCCCTCATCTGTTGGGTGAGCAGGCTGGTGATGCATAGGAGTGTTCCGAACACATATATGTGGGATTCCTCATCAGCATGAATACCAGTTCACAGTCAATGGCCTATCATGGGATGACTGGCCTGGGCCCTTACTGAGCAGGGAACAGGCTACTGGTCACAAGGAATATAATCCTGTCCTAGTGGTGGACCCACAAGCTGACAGCCAGGAGAAAGGGACAGCGGTCCTCACACCGTATTAGACTTCCAGGTGGGAAATCCTGTTTCCGTGTCAGATCATGGCCCAGTGGGCTGAGGGGCTCACCTTGCCCACTCTGACACTCTCTAGATGCACTATTTAGGCTATCCCTGTGGGAAGCTCAGTAATCTACAAAGAGTCCTCAGAGGTATCGATCTGAGTGGCCCATTCCCTGTGGGCCATCGTGACTTTTCCTTGGTTCTTGGCTGAATCTTATTCTGCTATACTTTAGAAAACTGTCTCTGAAGAAAAACAAATTGTTTCTAGAACTGTCACATCTCTCTGTAATCCCAAACAAGGACATCTTTTATCAGAATGTTTTTTAGACCAGCCAAAGAGAAATAGGCTCTTCCAAAAAAACTAAAAAACAAAAACAAAAACGCAAAACACAAAACATGACAAAAAAACAAAACTACTAGAGAGAGTTAAACATTTCTTGCATTCACAGTCTCATCCTCTCATTCTCATCC
>PVIC010019955.1:0-30037 GCA_004025085.1 Thryonomys swinderianus | reverse complement strand
CCTGAGTTCGATCCCCGGTAACCACATATAATGCTGGGCGTGGTGGCTCACGCCTGTAATCCCAGCACTCGGGAGGCAGAGACGGGAGGATTGCTGAGTTCGCGGCGGCTTGCCTGGGCACCATAGTGAGCTCAGGGCCAGCCTGAACTACAAAGCGAGACCCTGTCTCCAAAAAGCAAAAAAAAAAAAAAAAAAATTAGAGTACAAATTAAATTTGAGTCACTTTTTTATGTAGTGTAGTCACCCTCCATGTTGGTGAGGTACTGGCTGCAGGATTCCCTGTAGACAGCAGAATCTACAGATGCTCAAAGCCCTGGTATCAAATGGTGTAGAACATGTCTGGTCTTCCCTACACTTCACATCATCTCTGGAGGCTGGAACATCTAACAAAACCAAATACTAGGCAAACAGCTGCCTTACAGTACTGCTTAGGGAGTAATGACAGGAAACAAAGTATCTGCATGTTCGTACAGACAGTGTTTTCTCTGAATGTTTTCAATCCCAGGTTGAATGAATCCCTCTTTGTGGAACCCAGTGATATGCAGGGCCTACTATACATACAAAGAAAACAGGCAAATAAAATCAGCCAGAAACCAAGTAGTTAAAAGCAAATACGAATTCTTATGCAGGCAGCCATAGCAACAGTTCTGTGATACCCCATGGAAAACACAAAATAATACATTTGCTTACCAGAAAACAAATGCTCTATTGAACACTTAATAAAGCATCAAAAAAAATGAACAAACAAAGTAGAAAGCACTATAAAGACTTCTGTCTTTGTACCAAAGAGTTCGCAGCTGATCATCCTGAGTTAATCAAAGGATCAGTGCCAAAGCTGAGAACCTGACATCATCTCCTGGAATGGAGATGACTCGTTGCTGTGTTAGGGACTGAGTCATCGCTCTCTTCATACAATATGATACCTTCAGACTCACCAAGGACACTGCCAGGTGCACACTTTTAAAGGGATGTCAGTATTGCGTCTTGTTCTACAATGATCCTTTAAGTTGAATTAATCTACACATTTGTGAAGTACTGGAGATCACCTCAGAACCTCAAGCCTCTGCACCCTTTGCTCCTCCCTCACCGACCCTGTAAAGAGCAGTTCTGCTGCCCTTGCTTCTCCAGCTGTGGGGAGCCGGGAATGGCCCATGGTTTACTCGTGACGGCTATAACATTAGGCTTTTAATGTGAAAGCCATGTCACTTGCTGCTCTTCACTCACTAACTACAGCAGTAAGAAAGTCAAGCTGGGGGCCGGAGATTTAGCTTAGTGGTTCCGGTGCCTGCCTCGCAAGTGCAAGGTCCTGAGTTCGATCCCGGTAACCACATACCATGCTGGGTGTGGTGACTCACGCCCAGCAGCAATCAATACCACATACCACAGTGCCGGGTGTGGTGGCTCACACCTGTAATCCCAGCACTCGGGAGGCAGAGACAGGAGGACTGCTGAGTTCAAGGCCTGCATGGGTTACATAGTGAGCTGAGGGCCAGCCTGAACTACAAAGTGAGACCCTTTCTCAAAAAAAAAAAAAATAAATAAAAGAAAGAAAGTTCAAGCTGAAAAACAAAGGGAGAATGCAAACTCTTCATCTGAATGCCTAAGTAAGCTATACTCACTACTTTTGGTGGGAGACTGTGGCTCCCAGATGTGGAGCTGGTTCTGATCTGTGACAGCTGTGCTCTGCTGCTGGACACTACATCTGCTGTTCTCTGGTGGTCAAAGTCCATTAAACACAAATGACCTTTGTTCTTTGTCCCACACATCTGACAATGTGTGCTGTTTCTTGTATTCCTGTCTCCTGCTGTAGTAATTTACATTTTCTGAAACATTCTCAAAGTCAGAGGAAAAAAGTATAATGATTTTTCTGTACAATCTGAAAGTAAGATGTTAATAAGATGTGTCAACACGAGCAGTGCGTGGTGATGTACACCTGTAATTTAAGCTGTTCAGGAAGCTGAGGCATGAAGATTGCAAATTGAAGCTCAAAAACTATGTCTCAAAATAAACAATAAAAAGGAGTGGGAATGTAGCTCAGTGGTACAGCATATGTCTCACAGGCAAGGCTCTGAGTTTAATTTCCAATTCTGAAAACAACAACCAAAAAAGTGTGGGAGTACACATGCCTGTGATCCCAGCCTCTCAGGAGGTAAAGCAGAAGGATCACAAGTTCAAGGCCAGCCTAGGCAACTTAGCAAGACTCTCAAAGTTAAAAAAGGTAGGGGAGGGCTGGGGATGCAGTTCAGTGTGAGTTCAATCCCCCACTAAAACACACACACACACACACACACACACACACACACACACACACACAATACTATTACTCTCAGAATACTTTCAGTTCTTCCTATGAGGATTCTTTCTCACATAACTACAAAATATAGGGCTAAATTCCTATTAGTTTCTGGCTACCACATACCTTTTTTTGATCTGTGTTTCTGTTTCAAGACTTTATTTCAAACACAGTATATTGTTGATTTATCCACATAGAACATGGGGCTAACAGTTCTGTAGCTCAGGCCTGGACAAAGCTTACCTAGCATCATATATTCTTGACTAAGAACATCATGGCATTTTGTGCTTATGAGTACGTAATAGCACCTCAGCTCTGCATTTGGGACATTTTTTTTTTGAGACAGGGTCTCACTTTTTAGTTCAGGCTGGCCCTGAGCTCACTATGGTGCCCAGGCAAGCCGCTGCGAACTCAGCAATCCTCCTGTCTCTGCCACCCGAGTGCTGGGATTACAGGCGTGAGCCACCACGTCCCGCATTGTGGTATGTGGTGTTGATTGTTGGTGGGTGTGTCTCCACGCCCAGCATTGTATGTGGTTACCAGGGATTGAACTCAGGACCTTGTGCTTGCGAGGCAGGCGCTGGAACCACTGAGTTAACCCTCCGGCCCTGGGACATTTTTAAGAGTCAATCCCTAGCCAAATGCCCAGAAGTTGTTTTTTTTTTTTTTTTTGAGACAGGGTCTCGCTTTGTCGTTCAGGCTGGCCCTGAGTTCACTATGTAGCCCAGGCAAGCCTGGAACTCAGCAATCCTCCTGTCTCTGTCTCCCGAGTGGTGGGATTATAGGCATGAACCACCACGCCCAGCACTTGCCCAGAAATTTTTAAAATGTGGTACTGTGCAGACTGCAGAAAAGACACTTGTTATGGTATATGAGCTGGAAAACTCAGGCAGTATGTCATCTTACTCGACTGCAGCTGGGAAGGTGTGTGCTGAGCAACTCAAGATTTTTCACTGCTCTTCACATGTCTGATTGATTGTGGCAGAAGTATCACAGGCATTGTTTTTGAGTCCCAACACATTTAATCAAGTAGGCAGACCTGTGAACACCAAATCTGCACATCACAAAGACAACTATTGATGTGTTTTTGAATCATATTTACACTGTACTCATCTATTTACATTTATCATGAATTCCTATTAGTTGGTTATAATCTGTTAATACTGATATTTATTTTGATGTTCAAATTGCCCTAGATTTAGCCAATGAGAGCCCTTTGAAGTGGCTGGCCTCCTCATTCTTTTTTGAATACTTCTTCACTTTTTGGCACAAAAGGTTCCAGGTTCACCTGTATTCTCCAGGCTTCAGGCCTGAAATCAGTCACTTAAGCCAGGAGCCCTAGTTCCTTTCAGTGCAGGGAGACATTTAGCAATCATAATGTGAATACGGTATCAGGTGTCCTCCCTGGTATGAAATACCACTCACCACATGGACATTAGATCCATCGTAACTCATTAACATTTATTTATGTATTTAACTGGATGTGGAAAACATTAGTATCTTCTATTCTAAAACACCACACCATTTACTTCATTTTTTTTCCTTTTTTGCATCTGCAGTTGCTTTCTAAGACTTACAAACTTGCCCCCACTATCCCTAACATATCTACTGATTAGATCAACTGCTGTAAGTGACCAAGCATTTGCGGCTGTGCCTCCTCTCTGCCCTCCTTCCCCGCAGCGTGCTGCTCTGGTCTGACATGGGCACCAGTCAGCTCGCTGCAAGAGTGAACATCCGAAGCACCATGCCCCCCTCCCTGTCACGTGCGGCTTCTTGCCCTGCATGGCCCCTGTAGCTCCCACCTCCCTGTGGGGAAGCCTAACTTGCCTGATCCCACCTAATGTTTTCTGGCTGAATTATTTCAGAAGGGTTGAAATGAGAGGGTACAAATGATTTTAACAGCTAACTCTCCTATTCAGTGTCACCTGAATATTTTGTGCTATATTTTTAAAAACAAGAGATCATCCAAGCAACTTAGATCCTAGAGTTAGACCTCAGGTTTCCAAATTCTGAGACGTTAGTATGCTGTGGCAGAAGTATGGTCTAAATGTTCTTTGATCTTTAGGGAAATACATTATTTTTATTTTTGATAACTTCCCTGAAGTAGCTGGTAATTCTTATTTTCAGTATTCACTGTTATATATGATCAGAAATGAATTTTTGTGCTTGGCAACAGTAACTGACTCTACATGCTTTTGCTGGTCACCTTTGGGCCTTGCAGCTATAATACGATAGCCAGGCTTCTTTACGGCAAGGTAGTGAGAATGTACCTTAATGACTAGCAAGTGCAGTCATTAGCTTTGTCAGGACTGGAAGCATGCAGGCAATCTATGGCTTCTCAAATGTATCTTCAAAGTTATCTTTCCAGTACAGTAAGTAAATTACATTTAAGAAGACATGAAATTGCAAATGTGGTCTTATTTTCCTTTTCCTTGGAAAATAACAGATTATTTTCCATGCCATCAGGAATATGCCACTTATTTTGCACATGTACACAAATATGTTCACAAAAGACCCTGCCACTCTTCCTTTCTCCTCATGAGGCTCCAGGATAGGGATAAGATACATGCTCTATGTCCTCGCTTTACTTGATTGAGACTGAAGGAGCCCTGCCAGAGGAAATCTGCATCCAGGTCAGCAGCTGCCAGGAAGCAGGCCATGCATGCACCTGCCATCATGCCTCCAACTCCATGGTCATGAAGGGATGAATGAATAAATGTGCTGCTGGCAAAGAGGCTTGGACATGCTGTCCTTTGATTTCCATCCCTCTCTACTGCCAGGTAGCATTCCAGATATTCCATGACTAATAAAACAATTCAAAATGCTCAATTCAATGAAATCAGAGCATCCCTGTTAGAACTGTGCATAGACTAGTCTCAGTTATTTGAGGAATATTAGATAATACACTACCTCTGCACTCGGTACACTCGAGTCCACGGAGGAACAAGGGCGAGGATCCGAGCCACCAGTTCGATCAAGTCACTAGGAGAGTAACTCTTATATCGTCCTGATTTCCACAGCTCATACAGCCCTGTGCCACGAATCACCAGGGTAGGGTAGAGTTTCATACCATCAGGACGAAAAGCGGGGTTCTCAAAAAACTCCTGTGAGTAGAGAATAGAAAGTTACTCCTCAGTTAGGCAGGGATTACCCATGGTGCAGTCTCAACCCCGGGCCAGCCTCTCACACCCACGGCAAACTGTGGGGCCAAAGTGAGGAGACAGGGCAGGACAGACACTTGCTCTTGTAGCCTTATGGGCACCAAACGTGTGAGTGCTGGACTTCAGGGCCTCCTGCCCAGCCCCTGCTATGGCCATCTGACCTCATGTCCCTCCTCCATGCTGCCTTTCTGCCTTTGCAAAGGCCATGTCCCCTGTGTGGAAAGTCATTAATTTTTCTTCATGTAGCTAATCTTCCACTCTCACCTGCATGCCAAGCTAGAGAGGTGTTCTTGACCTGCAAATACTAACTGCCACACTGAAAAAAAAATCTATTGAATCTCGTATTACCTCTTTCTGTCAGAATCATCCTGACAATCTATTCAATGTCTGCCTTACCTCCAGACTACAGCCTCATTTAATGGAATATACATTACTATTTAAACCTTGTAAAAGTTGTGGCAGAAACACAGAAAACAATATCAAAAAGTGTGACAGAGATCATCTGGGTTACAAAACATACACTGTTGGGCCAGGGATTTAGCTCAGTGGTATCGTCACCTGCTTTAAACACAAGGTCATGAGTTTATTCCCTGGTATTGCCAAAACAAAAACAATCCACATCCAAACAAAACAAAACATATGCTGTTTACCATATGGGCCATTACAGGAAAGAGTCTGCTCATCTTTGGGTGTGACTATCACGTCCTCTGTCCAATTGGCATCGATGTTAACCTGGATTGTACATCATCCATTTGTTATTAGGACACCGGGCGATCTATCAAACTCACCCATTTTTGCAACAGTCATTTTCTATTCTACACTGTCTCTGTGGCTGCCTTATTTTTTAAACTTAGAAAGCAGCAAGAAGACACCAGGTATTCTCCCTCCCATGCCTTTGTTCTGATCACTTGCTCTAATCTTGATTGTACTTGGTAAGTGATGGACAGAGGGTGAATTCACACGGCCGCCTCTTACCCCACTTAGGGATTAGGATCTACCTGGCTAGCTATGTTCTACCTCAGGAAATGGAAAATATTTTTCTCTCTTGCTACATTATTTTTGCAAAATTTTCTATTGTTTAATTTGCTTTTCAAATAAATCTAACTGAGGGTTTTCAATCCCTTGTTGATTAGCAGTCTTAAAATTCTCTATTTTTAGTGCCGGGAGTGGTGGCTCACACCTGTAATCCCAGCACTCGGGAGGCAGAGACAGGAGGATTGCTGAGTTTGAGGCTTGCCTGGACTACATAGTGAGCTCAGAGCCAACCTGAACTACAAAGCGAGACCCTGTCTCAAAAAAAAAGGGGAAAAAATGCTGTATTATTTGTGCACCGTGAGGTCTTAAGAGATATTGTTCTGTAACTGTGATTTTCCTGTAATACAAAATATTTTAGCCACCCACAAAGAGTGTGGAGGAAAGAACTTCTCCACTTAGTCTGAATCTACAGTTGAACATAAGATTTCAGCAAAGAACTCCTGGCTCCTGGAAGCACATGAAGTGATTATTCCCTTAGCTTGAGTGATGACAGACTGTCCTGGTTCTGGATTTTTAGTTAAACAGAGAAATAAAGTAAATGTTTCACTCCTTTCCTCTACAACCACAATACAGGAAAGAAGTATAAACTTAAGAGGAACAAAGAGAACAAGAAAAGAAACAGAGGGATAGCTGAGAGCAACACATTCTTTGAAAACAGAAAAGGGATGGGGCTAGTGAAATGACTTTGCAAGCAAGGTATTCTGAGATATCAGCAAAGGCCCAGACCTGGGAAAGATGGAAGAGAGGCAAGGCAAACAAACGGGAACCACAGTCTGCACTCAAGGGATCCGCCTCTTTTCCTGTACAGGATGAATAAACGGCAAATTTCCTGGTGTTGTGGTTTATATATAGATATCTACCATCAAAGCCTCATGTATATGGGGCTTTTAGGAGGTGACTGGACCATGGGGATATGATATGTATCAGTGGATTGGCCCACTGATGACTTTATAGCTAAATGTGAAGCTGGGAGATAAAGCCTACTTGGAGGAGTGGGGCACTAGCTCGTGGCCTAGAAGGGTCTGTCCCCTCTTCCTCCTTTGATCTCTCTGCTTCTTGCTGCCGAGCCACAAACTTTCCCTTTTGCCAGGTCCCTCTGCTACAACACCCTGTCTTACTTTGTACCAAAGAGCCAGCCAACTTTGTACCAAAACTTCTATGAAGTGTGAACCAAAATAAACCTTTCCTCCTTTGCATTGTTAATGTTGGGTATTTTGTCCCAGCAACGAAGAAGGTAGGTAACACATTTGGAAAAATTGCAAAGTGCCTAGACCCTGAGATTCTAGGCACAACGCCCCACAGCTGACAACAAGGAGAGGTGAGCATGCCACTGGCAGACGCTCATCCCTGCTCTCTGGGGCCAGCAGCCCAGTTCCTGTGACTAACCAGGCCACCTACTGAGCAGGAAGTCGGGGAGTAATCAAATGGCTTTACAACAGAGTCTGAAACACTGATATTTCTGAATCCTCTACAGGAAATCTTATATACGCATGTGGTCTCCTTTCAGGGGACCACACCAGCAGCTAGCCAGAAAGAGCCTGAAAACTGATTGTTTAGATCCTCACTCTTCAGGAACAAACATTTGGTTAAGGATCATGGAAAGACTACAGCACAATGGGAACACCAAAACAAAAAGAATAAAAGGTCACTGAAGGTAAACCAAACTGTAAAAAGCCCCCTATGTTTCCTTCAGAAAGAGAAAACATATGTACACAATGACAAAAGGGTGCTGGAGAAAACTGAACAACAAGAATATAAGAAAGAACTCTTAGAAATTAAAACTACAACAAAAATAAATACTCAATACAAAGTTTGAAAGATAAGAAAACAGCAAGAAAGCATAAGAAATAAAAATTATATGGAGAATAGAAAAGACAAGAATATTAGCTGATCAATATAGAAGACTCAACTTTTGCTTAAGAGGAGTTTTAGGGGGAAAATAATGAGATCAGCCAGACTGGTGGTATATATGTATAGTCCTAGCACTTGGGTGTCTGAGGCAAGACGACAGCAAGTGTGAACCCAATGTGGGTTATATATGAAATGAGTTCAAGATCAGCCTGAGCTATGTTGAATTATACAGTAGGACTATGTTGAGAAATATAGAGACAGAGATAAAGACAGAGAAAGCAGGGAAAGAGGAGGGAGAAAAAGTGGAGGGGTAGAGGAGAGGAAAAAGAAAAAAAAAGAAAGAAAAGAGAGACTCTGAAGAAACGAGGCAAAACTATCCATTACTCAAAGAAAATTTCCCAGCTGGTGGGGCCTTCAATGTCTAGCATAACTCAATAAAAACATCTTGCTGAGATATATATACCACTGTGAAATGTCACAATTTTCAAGAAAAAGAGAATTTCTTTTAAAATTTTGAGGGAGAAACATAGGTATATATGTTATGGGATCTATGAATCAGGAATAGTGCACAGGATGAAGAATCAGAAGAGCACTGGGCTCTTTCAGAGCAGTGTTAGGGCTGGGAATGTAGCTCAGTGGCACTGCACCTGCCTGGCAATCTTGAGGTCCTGGGTTCGATCTCTAGTAAGGACGAAAAAAAAAGTCTGAGGCAAAATACCTTTCACTTTAGAATTCTACAGCGGAAAGATAGCATGCAAAATGTTTACTTCTAGTGAGGACTCCTTTTCTAGAAAGCTGCTAGAGAACATGTTTTAGGATATGGAAGGTGTTAATAAAGATAACCTAAGATTAGAAAACAATAGACTGAGTCTAGGACAGCAGGGAAGCCCCATGGATGGCCCCCATGGATGACAAATGGGGACAGCAGTCCAGTTCGGAGCCAGAAGACAGGGTTGCTGTCTTTGGGAAAGGAGTCCAAGTAACTGAGCAGGCACGCTCCCACAGGGCGCTAACATCGGGGGCCCCCATGAAAACACAACAAACACTGAACAAGAAAAGGGGGAGCTGGTAACTCTAGGAGAAATCAGTTATCCAAGAACAGAAATGCTTCTGCCATGTTTGGTTACACGGGAACAATCACAGTTAGGTTTTACATGGCTCTGTATAAACAATAATATTTATAGAAATTATAATGTAGATACAGATAGTCAGATGACTAAAAAACAGACATATGAATATTGAGAGATGAGGAGGGGAGGATAGAAGAATTAAATCCTCAACTTCCATAACAGCAGGGCAAGTGAGTCTAAAACTCAAAATCAAGAAGAGCAATCCAAGTATAGAGTTAAGAAATATGGAAGCAAATACTAAGGAGGAAAAACTCAGCTATTCCTGCTTTCTGATTATGGCCTCCTCAGCATTACTGAATTTTAGAATACGACTTAGTAAGACTTTTACTCTAACAACTTTTGGAATTTAGCAGACAGGGCTCTGGTGGCAGCATGACCAACAGATGAGGGGGCAAGGCTGGCAGCAGTGATTGGGAAGACCCTAACTGTGCCCCACGGGCTCAAGGACAGAGCCCTGAAAGAGGCCCAGGGGCAGCCGAGGGGACTTCTGTGGGCAGGACGCAGCTGTAGCTGCTGCTCTGTTACAGCCCTGTGTCAGACATTTTCCAGGTGTCTAGTGTGGCACTCAGTTATCTCCACAAAGGGTGGACGCGGCACTGGCCTCACTAAAGAGGTGAAGAAACCAAGGAAAGAAGCAATGAAACCATTTACTACTAAGTGGTGTGGCCAGAATTCAAATTCTGAAAAAAATGTGGGAGTAGTAAAGCAAAGTATGACAGATTAAATCAGATAGACATTTAAGTACATTAGCATGTTAACATTTTAATAAGATCAAACTGCAACATGGATAAATGCTTAAGGTAATGTTAGTAAAAAAGCTACTAAAAGAACTTCCCATTCCACATGCATGTAGGTACCGTCTGTGTGGAAACAGTCTCATCCCTCAAAATCCTAAGCATAAGAAAACTCTGGAAAGAACACATAAAAAATTTTGTCTGACACTGAGCTGTGGTGGCTTCTCTTTATTGCATTTCTGATATTCCATAATGAGGATGTATTGCTTCAAGAATGGAGAAAATCAATAACTGACAAGCAATCAAAGCCCAGGGGTTCTATGCAGCACACAGAGGCATTCGGCATCAGCCTGGCATAGGTGACACTTACTATAAACTGCTCAATGTCTCGTTCTAGTCCCACATTTGGCAGATCAGGCATCATATGAGCCACAACTTTGAAACCGGAATCCTTGGCCAGGTGGAATGACTCACAGACTGCCTTGACAGTGTGGCCCCTGGGGAAAGAAAAGTCACTACTGTTATGTGAACAAATGGACAACCAAGCTAACATAGAGCACAGAGGAAGACAGTAAGTGAGACCGAGAAACGTCTGGCTAGGGAAGCAAAGACTGGGGAGGCCTGCACGTCAGTCATCTTACTGCGAGATGTGCCTCAGAACTTCCCCTTGGTACCTACTCATAGTCCTGAAGTAAATGATGGAGTACTAGGAATTAATGTGGACAGCAGTTACTTTGATTAGTATCAGATTTATGTAAAACAAGAACAATGAGCTCAAAACCATGCAGAAGCTGCAGCCTGTTGTGTCCTTTCCTTTAAACATCTTTTGAAACTACTGGGAGAGAAAGAGGAAGACTGAACCCCAAAATACACACAGCAGAGTCCTTAAACTAAGAAGAATTGGAAAGAGAATGCTTTTGTGAGAAGGCAGGATCACTACAGGCCATGTTGTAAAGCTGCACTGGTGCCACAGCCCACTAGGAAGTGAGCCTCACCAACAGTCTGGAGCACTGAAGAGGGGAGCTGCGTCCACCCCCTTCCTCCATCGGGACATTCCAATCACCACGGGAAGAGCCTAGAAACCACAGGTTCTATCGCACTCCCTCTGGACCTTCCCATCCATTCCCATGGCTCCAATTTCTAATCTCTCTTGGCTAAGAACACCCAAGGTTCTGTGACAAGATAAGACCTCTCTTTTCAATTCCATGCCCAAATACCCATCATTTCAAAGTGACACTGTATGTTATGGTAACTGCTAGGTATGTGTGGTTTTTCAGATTACTTAAATGGAATAAATGGCAACATTTAGTTTCCTAGTGGCACTAGGACATTGGACAGTGCAGTTACAGAGCATTTTGATCACTGGCTGGCCCACCTCTATGGTAAGTCCTCCACTGGTTCCATTAATATCTAAAACTTAATGTACCCAAAATGAAGCCTATCTCCTTCCTAACTTCCCATTTTCATTTCTCAGCAGTCACCAAACACTGCCACTTGCTTCTTAATGGGATGTTGGTATCTCCTGCTTAAGTTATCACAATGGCCTCTTGCTTCCTACATGGGAAAAGCTGTCCATGACAAGGCCAAGAGTGGGATGTCCATGTTTATGGACTACTGAAGAGGACCCACAGATGGGACTGAAGAAGAGGTTAGGGACTGCAGAACAGGGTAGAGGAAGAGTGAAAAGGAGGGATCCTTTTGTCTGATACTGGCTGGAAGGAAAAATGTATGGAATGTGAGAAAACAGGAACACAGGGATGAAACAACTTGTGCAAGACTTTCTGCCACCCTCTCACCTGTTGGTATCTCTGGCAACATCTTCATACACACTCTGCACTCCGATCTCCAGTCTCGTGCAGCCGTATGTCAACATGTCACTTAAGTGTCGCTTCATGCAATAATCTGGCCTGGTCTCGATGGTAATTCCAATACACTTTGTGAGGCTTCTCTCAGAATACCTGTCAAGCACATTTGAAATAACAGATCTGCTACAATCCTGGGTCATTCTCATCTACTCAAAGGACTGCCTTCCTTTTGTTCGTCCAGGATGGGGTAGTGGTTATGAGCAGGCTATGGAAGCACAGTAAGTTCAAATCCTGGCGTTACTACTTTTGAACTATGCAAACAGCACGCTATTAGGGATTCTGAGCTTCAGATTCCTTACCTGCAAAATGAGGATAATAGCAGTACCTGCACCTCACAGGACTGACATGACTGAACTAGCAGATCGTAATGTTATTATCATTATCCTTATTATTCTCATGCAGTGTGCTGCAGCTATAATGTTCTGGAAAACAGTGACTTCAACTGTGAAAACTTATTTTTCAATCTTAGCAACCATTTTTCACATCAGTGAAAACCATGTGCATTATTTATTTCCCATTCTGTGTTTCAGAGTCATTTTAAATAAGAGGGGAAAAAAGGGGGGTAGAATACGTGTAATGATCATAGGAATAATTTAGATGAAATGTCTTCTCATGAAGTCTTTCCACCAAGCTTATTACTCTTAGTAATAATTTACAAAATCAGGAAACACTTTGTAATCCATGAAAAGTAGGTTATCAGAATAGTGAGCACCACTTTAGATTGCAGCTAGTAAGTTAACAGTCTTAGTGCTGGTCACAGACAAAGAGTCAAATCACTTGCTCAGGGGCAGGTGAGCTGAAAGGATAGAAGGTCACTGTGATGAGGCCTTCCATGGACTCTCTCACTATGCAGTCCTCCCACCAGCTTTGTGAGTCTTACCATCCCCATAATGCAGATGAAGAAACTGAAGTTCAAAGAGAACAAATAGTTTATGCAAGGACACGGTGCTAAGAAAATTCAAGTCAAGATGTGAGTTTAGTAAGGTCATATGATATGAAGTAAACATACAAAAGCCAACTGCATTCATGATGCTACAAACAACTAAAATAAAATTCTATGACGACAAAAATATTTTGGAAAAAAATTTACAGAAGGCTTATGAAAACTCTACACTAATGCTTAGTGCCATTAAAGAAAACATAAATAAATGCTGGACATGGTGGCTCATGTCTGTAATCCCAGCACTTGGGAGGCAGAGGCAGGAGGACTTCTGAGTTCAGGCTTGCCTGTGGTACACAGTGAGCTCAGGGCCAGCCTGAACTACAAAGCAAGACCCTGTCCAAAGAAGATGTAAATAAATGGGATAGACTATATTCATGAATTGGAAGGCAATAAATTGTCAACTTTCTCTAATTTTCATCACATT
The DNA here is from genome assembly GCA_004025085.1 of Thryonomys swinderianus. Lineage (NCBI taxonomy): Eukaryota > Metazoa > Chordata > Mammalia > Rodentia > Thryonomyidae > Thryonomys > Thryonomys swinderianus. The sequence continues at coordinate 16,601 of PVIC010019955.1, read as the reverse complement.
TTTTAATAGAAATGAGCCAGCTGATTCTAAATTTTACAAAGAAATACAGAGGACTTAGACTATCTAAAACAGTCCTGAAAAGCAATTACAAAGATGAAGTCACATTACCTGACATCAAGATATAGTAAGAAGCTATGGTAACCGACCCTACATAGTACCAGTGTTAGGTACTGGTAAAATCAGAACAGCTGCCTCTGGAAGGCACATGTGAGGATTTCTTGAGAACGGGTATAGTATAAAGGCAGAGCATTTGTGTAGCATGTGTGAGTGCCTAGGGTAACTGCACATACGCAAAAACCAAAGGATTGGCAACATCATTTGTTTTTGAGGATACAGAACAGTCAAGTGCTCAGCCATTACTGATGGGAGTATAGTTGATACAATCATTTGGAAAAGTGTCTGACAGTTTCTTATAAAACCAAATCTAATAATTCTACCAGAGAAATACATATATTCATAAAGACTTGTATAAGAATGATCTGTGAAGTTTTACAAATAGTCACAGACTGGAAATAGTGCAAGTTTCCATTAACAGAAAAATGGACAAACAAATGGGTTGAGGTTGATGCATATGATGGAATACTAGTTGGCACTAAAAAGGTAGCAAGCACTTAACTTCTAACAACATCGATGAATCTCAAAGTATTATGCTCAGTAAAGAAGCCTTACACAAAACACTATGTGCTAGAGTAACTCCAATTATGTGAACTTCTGGAATAGGCAAAATCCATCTATGAAATAGATAAGGAAATGAGTCAGGAAAGTATCAGAATAGCTGCCTCTGGAAGGTACAGGTGAGCATCTCTTGAGAAGGGTGCAAGGCAACTTTCTGGTGTAATGACAGTGTTCTATCTTTTAATAGGGTTTTGCTGCATAGTTATATGCATTTGTTAGAACTAATCACTGGTATAATTAAGATCTGCATATTTCACTATAGGTAAATTTACCTCAAAAGAAAAACATCAAACAATGAATACAGGTAATACATGAAAAAGTACATATCTGGAAAGAAGTATACTAAAACATGCAAATTACTATGAAACACGTATCACACAGGACTGATGAATGAATCAATAGTAGAATGAACAGACATGATAAAAAGATTACTACAGGCTCTAGGCAACAGGTATGCAGATGCTCAATGCGAAATACTTCCAACTTTTGTTTCAAATAAAATGCTGGAAGAAAAACTAGTATCATCTCCTTTAAGACAACCAGGGCTGTATATATCTTAAGTCGCTTAGCTACTGTTAAGGACCATTTATGAAAATCAAGGTAAGTAACATGGGCAATACATAAAGTGGGGGCAGGGAGTATCACACTCAGAGGCCAGAGATCCAGGAGGTTCTGAGGCCCAGAACAGCATGGGATGATGTGGTCACTTTCGAGCCTTCTGGCCGCTTTGGTTCCCTCACAGCTCTGTAAGTCTAGGAAACTTCCAGGCCTGATACCCAGCAGCAGCCAGTACTCTAGCTTTTCAGAGACATATAAGGACATAGTTGGAGAACTTAAAGGCACTGGCGAGGGGAAAAAGAAGGAACGGAAATGAATTAAAAATTCTCAGGGAGAGAGTGTGACTCACTCACTTCTTGATGGGCAACTACCCTTTTAAATTGGATCTTGTGAAAACAGCCAAGGAGCATTAAAGACTGAATGTGAACTTGCTTCTGGGCAGAGCTGATTAAAAAGTAATAAAACTCTTTAAAAGGTTATCCTGAGTTATTTGGCAACATTTGCATCCTGGTGAATGAGTGACTCAGATCCCACTGACAGTCCTCTTCAGCTCCACAGCTATGATTTTTGGGGATGATAGATCCCAGTAACTGTCACTCTCCGGAGAACAAACCGAGCTGACAGTAATGAGTGATTAGCACTGAGCTCTACGCAGTGCTTCTGCACAGACTGGACCTGCTTTGTCCTTGAATGGGTCTCCATTCACTCAGATTTCCCTCTTGCAAGGATATTATGTGCTGCCTGCTACTAACTAGCCACAAATAACCAGGCTTGCCATGTTGGAATTTTTCTTCACTCTCATTCTTTTAAGTAAGAGACAAACCTTTAGCAGGTTAGGCACATGGAGAAAGAGCAGGGGCACCCGACCCATGGGGAAGACTGACCCTACTTTGAACAAACACTTTTATCCTTCAACACTCCCAACTTGTTTGGCTCAACAGATAATTTTCAATCTAGTTTAAAAATAATTTTTAAGGGGCTGAAGATTTAGCTCAAGTGATACTGCGCAAACCTTGGATGCACAAGGACCCAAGTTCAATCCCCGGTACTGCAAAAATAAATAAATAAATAAATTAATAATTTTTAAAACACACCATTCAGGTCTACTAAAAGTTAGTTGTACTGTATGTTTAGCAAACACAAACATCTAATAATTAGTAGCAAAATAAACTTGAATTTCATCACTTTACATCCGAGGAGGCTGGCCACAGCAGGAGAACCAGCCAGTTTTCACTGACACTCTCTGCACAACTTAATACACAGAACAGCAAGGTCGATTCCTAAAACCCTGAAGAGGATGCAATGTGTCCTGGGCTGCTCATTACTTCACAATGATGCTGACACTTGACAATAATTCTGTGTCTAGTTCTCTAGCCCAGGTCGGACTACATAGTTCCCTCTAGAACAAATACCAGCTCAGTGTAGGGAGTTGGTAGCATGGAAATTCACCTCGACAAAGCAAACGAGAGTTCACAAACTGGCTTTTTTCACATTGTCTCATAGAAATACAGCAACTAGGAGAACAGAGCAAAACGCAGAATGTGGGCGGCAGAGCTCAAGGCAGCATTAGAATGGTTTTATGGGTCCCGGATTGCACTTTTATTATTTCCTAAGAGCCATTCGTGAGATTTGTTGCAGTGAAGACTCAAATCATATATAAATTTTTATCTGAAAAGTAAAGTGTTTGTTGCCCTCTTGAGGTAAATTCAAGAATAGAAACCAAACAACACTAACTCTGTCTCCTCCATTACTGAAAGATGCTTTCTTTTCCCCGGGGCTTTTGGATAAATATATGTGATCTGAAGTTCATTCATTTTAATGGTACTAGAACATTTCTTCACAAAGCTTCACATCAAGAATGAAGCAATTCTGTTAAAGTTTCACTTGATGAAAATGGCAAGCTAGCTACATGCTACATACTCATCATGCAGACCTCTGCTGGGACCAACTGCTTTATAGGATCTAGCTGTATGTGGGCAGTATGTCTTTTGAGACATTTACAGCTTGATTCCTACTAACAGGCAGGGTCTCAGCACAAGAAACCTGTACTGACAGAGGGGTGCACAGACCCATAAACTTGGGAAGGTCACCCTGGGAAGTTTCGAACTCACTGAACCTCAGTTGTGACCCTCCAAGGTACTCCAAAGTCTTGTGGCTTTGAACTAATTGTTTCCTCAGTCACCATCTTATCAAAGCTGTCATGTGAATTTTCAGTATCAAGAGGAATGAGCCAGATGACATCATTACTCCTCTAAAATTTGAACACTTCGGTGTTTTACTCAGCATGACTCACACTCATAAATGATCAAGGTTTTGAATGTGTGGTAAAAATAGTTCTCATCTCATCCTGCTGCTGAAGCCCCGGCCAGAGCAGAACTCACAGTAGAGTCTGGATTCAGAGACAGAGTTCACTGTCACATATCCTAGAGTCAAGCAAAGAAAAGCAGTTGCTCATCACACATACTCTTCCCTGCGGGGGTCTCTACAAGGGCCCCTCAAGCTACCTTTGGGACCTATTTATATTTATGAAAAAGCCCCTCTGTTCTTTTCATGTATCACAAACTCAAAGAGCAACAGGCGATGCAGGGATGGTGAACAAAGATGTCCCTATCCCCAATTTCAAGAGGTAACTCTGCCAACATCAGTAGCTGTCCATGTTTGGCCTACAGATTATTCATTCAAATGTAATCACTCATTTGCTTGAGCCTACTATGTACTAAGAGCTGGTGTTATTTCAGGGTGGTAAAGCCACCCTCTCTCCACTCAGAATTGTGGAGGGGCACAGTTTGAAAACCTGTAGTCAACTGTGTGATATTTTCCTTTTTTTCTTATAAACAAGAAGCCAGAGACAAGCCTGAAGGTGGCAGCAATTACAGAAGATACCACATCCCTGATACTTTCAAGCTCTGATGATGCACATGCAGGTGTACATGTCTGAGTGCACGCACAGACACACACACACACTTGCTCACAGTCATGGACACACACTTGACAGCACCACAGTGTAAGAATCACTCTGGACAGTGCTCTTCCCCTTGGCATCCCCTGGAGATCTGAGGATCTCCCTGAGGTGATCTTATCACTTACACAGCTGTACACAGCACACGGCGGCTGGTCACTCCTATCTTCTAGTGCCAGTGCAGGCTTCTGTAGCTGTAGCCTATACCTCCACTCAAATGTATTGCCTGCATTTCAAACCTAACATACCCAAAGAAAATCTCTTGGTTTTCTCTCCTAAACCTGCTGCTCTTCCTCAGCCTCTTCTATCTCAGTGTACTACACTACTTCAGCCCAAACCTGTGTGCCATGCTGGATTCCTTCCTTCTATCCCAACCTCGTCTCTTTTGTCAAGTCTTGGTCCGGTTGGCTCCCTCTTTCACTCTTGCACCCCTTTAAACTATTTGGCCAACAGTAGCCACCATGACCTTGTCTATTAACTGGAACATGGCACTCTCCTTAGAACCATCTGCCTTCCTACTGCATTTCAAAAAGAAAAAGTACATACAATCTGGCATTCTCACTCTTGTTCCTTGAGATCTCTTACAAAGTTTAAAGACTGGCATTTATTAAACACAATAGCTCAATCGTTGCTCCTCGAGCTGCTTCCCACTTGGGTAGTTTCATCTCATTCCCTCTGCTGGGGCTGGACTGACTCCTCTTTCTACTCCAGTCCATCTATCACAGTAGTCTGTTGCCATGGGCAGCACTTACTCCCTGCAGCATGCTGAACTCAGCAGCATAAAAACACTATGAGGATAAGAATGGTTTCTTTTATTAACCATGTGACTCCCAGAGCATAAAAGTGCCTAATAGCTAACAGGTTCTGCAGAAACATTCAAAACAGTTAACAACAACAGCAAACAAGAAGGTACCTAAGTATTCTCAAAACATCTGAAAACAAAAACTATTTTAGTACTTTAACTTTTTAAATTATTGAACTTTATGTGAAACCTTAATACTCTTCCTAAAATCTAGTATACAAGTATCAAAAGAACTCATACTTTTTTTGATTTTTTTTACTAGAATTCAGAATGAATAAATGAATCTACTATAGTTCAAACATTTGCCCACTCCAAACTTGATGTTGAAATTTAGTTGCCAGGGAAACAGCATTAAGATGTGGGACCTTTGATAGGTGGTTAGGCCACCAGGACTCAGCCCTCTGGGTGGGATAACACTATTACAAGAGGTAAGTTAGATCCCTTTTTGTGTTAGTTGTCCTCTTGCTGTAACACAAGGTTCTTGCCAGATGGCAATACCTTATATCAAACTTTCTAATCTGGGCCGGAGGGTTAGCTCAGTGGTTCCAGCGCCTGCCTCGCAAGTGCAAGGACCTGAGTTTGATCCCCGGTAACCACATATAATGCTGGGCATGGAGACACGCCCACCAACAATCAACACCACATACTACAATGCCGGACGTGGTGGCTCACGCCTGTAATCCCAGCACTCAGGAGGCAGAGGCAGGAGGACTGCTGAGTTCGCAGCGGCTTGCCTGGGCACCACAGTGAGCTCAGGTCCAGCCTGAACTACAAAGCAAGACCCTGTCTCCAAAAAAGCAAAAAAAAAAAAAAAAAACAAAAAAACTTTCTAACCTCAAGAAGGATGAGATAATAAACTTTTGTGATTATAAACTATCTAGTCTCAGGTATTTTTGTTATAGCAGCACAAAACAGACTAAAATCTCATCCATGAACAAAAATTATATAATAGTTACTAATAAATCAGGTTTTAAAAATAGTCACTTGTTTTGTTGATTCTATAGCAGCTAAATGTTTCTGATAAAAAGCATCTAGCTCAATCAAAATTAATCTTAGTTTGAACAGTAGTGCAGATCAGTATAAGTCTGAAAAGACCTTTTCCAGACAATATTTTGTGAATTTCCCTATTTTAGAATAACATGTCAATGGATCGTATTCATTTTATTTGTTCTGAGACATGGTCTCACTAAGCTGCCAAGGCTAGACTCAAACTTTCAATCCCTCTGATTCATCTTCTTGAGCTGGGGTTTTACATATGTCCTGTTATGCTTGGCAAGTCTTTTCAATCATTCACTCATTTTTTAAAAGGATTATTTCAGTGAAAATGATCCTTTCCCACAAAACAAGGGAGGGTACAAGAAATAGGAATGTGGATGTAGAACTGAGGAATTTAGAACAGAAGCTTTCTCAGAAGCATACTTCTAAAAGGAAGTATGGAAACAAAAACCACTTTGGAGAGTGTGATAAAATAATAATTTCTTACTTGACTGCCTCATAAATATTGTTGGATGTATGTCCTGATAAGGCATCATGTAAATTTCGAATAAAATAATCTCTGTATTCTTCAGGAAGGGCCATAAAAGTTCCACCCATCACGATAAACTCCACCTTATCCACACTGTGACCAAGTTGTTTTAACTGAAAGAAACAAATATATCAGCATTAGAAAGGTATAGGCAACGTTCTACCAGGTATAGCAAAATATCTAATTTTATTTTGCAATGATTCATTGGTATAGTTTAAAGATGAAAAGCAAGTACACATATTTAGCTAATTCTGTGGATAAAGGAGTCTGAAAGAAAAAAATTAGGGCTTAAATAAGAGAGGGAGAAAATTAAAAATAAACGAAAAGGTTGACCTGAATATCTAGAGTTATACAGAAACATAAAAACAGAAGGAATATAAACTAGAAAGCAGTAAAGACGATATAATAATAAATGCGATATAATAAATATTTATAGATCATATAGCCTATGTCAGAATCTCTGGTAAGCCTTGGGAACAAAAAAGATACATTTCTGATTATGAAACAACTATGCATGTATGATTATACAACATAATCAGGACTTCATTAAGGGAAGAAAAAACAACAATAAATTAGAAAGAAAACTCAAGAAATCAGTTTATAGTTGAAAACTGTAGGGACAGATGATCCCTTAAAACCTGCTTTCTGGGAGGAAAAATAACCATGGAAGTAAATGACTGGTTTAAAAGGAAATATTATGTCTCCTCTATGAGGCAACATAATGGCACAAAGCTTTCATTTTGTCCACTACAATAAGCCAAGATTATAATTTTTAAAAATAGATATTTAAATTTCTTGCTGTATCCTTGCCCTTGAGGAAACCAGGGTCAAGCAAAGTGCCAAATTATAATGTACTAGAATTAGTACACTATGTAAAGTTGTCTATACTAATTACAGGCAGAAGGGCACCTTTTATACTTGTTTTCTGAATATGTCAAACAATTCATACTATGTAGGTATGTATTTATACTTCAGCTAAAAGTACATTGTATTTCTATACCTATGGTTTACAAGAAATACACATCAAAATCACTGTGACAGCATTTTCAAACTAATCTTGCCAGGATCCACAGGTGAAGATCTGCCCATGTCTTGAAGTTACTCAATGATTATGGTGCACTTATGTTAGAAAAGAATCATCACTCTATTTTAGTTTCTAAATCTGTAAAACTCAGGCTCCTTTTTAGTATACATAAACATTTTACACTCTGTTTAAACATAGTTCTGCATTTTCAATGAGTTAAATACTATAGCTTTAAAAGCAAATAACCAAAACTGAAGCCAAGCTTGGTTTAGAACATGCTCTTCCAAGCTACATAGGCTCCTGAGATGGGTCTTCTCCCATAATGCTTGGAACATAGTGAAGTGAAAATTAGAACCAGATGGTATTCACTAAAAAATAGTTAAATAAATTCTGAAGCAATTTACTGAGTATAGTATATACCACTTACTACTTTAGACTGTGTATCTGCCTTAACATATGTTAAAAATTAGACAAGTTTAAAATAGAGTTGTAAACAAAGCAAATTTGAATCCATGTCTAGATTTCTATAGAAGAGTACAAGGTCATTCACAGAATACTTATTTTTAATCAGTTAAGTAGAGAGTTAATGTAGACACAATAAAATCCATTAACTTTAAATGGATAGTGGGTGACTTTTGGTAGATATTCAGTTAAATACTGTAACCACCACTGAGTCATGATATAGAACAATTCCATTAGCCCTTAAGATCCTCACACTGCCTTTTGATCAATTCCCACCTGACAAACTAGTCACACTACTTCTTGGTTCAGCTTATGGAATCTAAAATTCAATCCACTCACTATTGTCCAAGAACTTTACACACTTTCATTCCTTAGATTTCATACCATGTGACTTTCTACAGACTAGAACCTTTAAAGTTTTAAAAATAATATGGTCTCTAAAGAAAGTGTTTTTGACCACATTAGACAATGAAACAGTCTCTCTCCCTTGGATAAGAAGGGACAACTTAGGGCCGGAGGGTTAGCTCAGTGGTTCCAGCGCCTGCCTAGCACAAGGTCCTGAGTTCGATCCCTGGTAACCACATACAATGCTGGGCGTGGAGATTCACGCCCATCAGCAATCAATACCACATACCACATACCACATACCACAGTGCCAGGCGTGGTGGCTCACGCCTGTAATCCCAGCAATCGGGAGGCAGAGACAGGAGGACTGCTGAGTTTGAGGCTTGCCTGGACTACATAGTGAGCTCAGAGGCAGCCTGAACTACAGAGCAAAACCCTGTCTCAAAAAAAAAAAAAAAAGAGGGGATAACTTAGGAGAAATACACTTAGCTTTTATTTCCTAATGAAGCAACATACCTAAGTTTAAATAATTGAAAACAAGTTACTTCAGGGGTACAAGGGAGAGCAATAAGGGGATAGATATAATCAAAATACATTATATCCATGTAAGATAATACCAAAGTAAAACCCAGTATTTTGTTTTTGAAATCTAGTATTTTGTAAAATCAAATGTGCTAATAATTCAAAAATTTTTTAAAAATGGTTTTTCAAAATTCACCTGTTCTATTCGGTGTCTTGTCTGTAGATATGGGTCATATCTGGCACGGATAGCTCGCATGGAGGTTGGCTATGAAAAATAGAAAAGAAAGTCTTCTATTAACACTCATCAGTTTAAAAAATAGTCCTGAAAAGATGTATTAAAAAATAAATTCTCTACAGTTTTGCATACCAAAAACCTGTCTGGTGCCCATCTTCCATTCTTGGTCTCCTCAGGGTTCAGAACACTGTCCTGTGCAGCATCTAGCTCGGCCCACTCCCAGCAGGATCTCAACAGCAGGGTGACCACCTCATCGCCTTTATGTAAGTGCTTATGAAATCCCCAGAGCCGCCAAAGTATTCTACTACCCACAGAGATGTGCACACAAACTCACAAACACTTATGTGGTGAAATGATACATACCCAAGGTTCTCAAGTACATGAGGTTTGTAATGACTTAACAAAGAGCCTTGATGCTACTGTTGTTCAGTGGAGGATTCTACCACCTTGGGATGATGTGTTGGCATACAGTGTTCTCTGAAATATGGTGTACAGTGAAAAGCAAGGGACAGAACACTGCTTCCCTACGTACTTCATACATGAAAAGGTAGGGGAAAAAACACATACATGCTTTTAGATCCACAAAATGTTGCAGAAGGATGTAAAGAGGTAACCCTGACTGCCCACCATGAGGAGGAGAACGGGGCTACGAGACAGAAAATCAGCACTGAACGATTCCTTCTGCATTTTAAAAATTTGAACCATAGAAAATGGGGGAAATGAAACCAATTTAGAAGAAAATGTCATGGATCTGGGTAGCATCTGGCCTCTTCTGAGGATGACTCCTTCCTTACTGATGACTGGGCTCCTGCTCTCACTTGTCCCCATGTTACTCCTTTTGACACATGTCCCGCAAACTGATCTTTCAAAACCCACACTGGATGGTATAACCCCCGTTTTAAACCCTGATGGCTCTCCTGGCACCCATTAAGACCTTTCACCCTGGCTTGCAAACCCAGCTGCTCTGCAGCCTTACAGTCTGCCTCTTCTCTTATGCTCCGGGACATGTGACCACCATCCCAGCTTGGCCTTTTCCTGGCTGTTCTCTGCGCTATAAATGCACTTTCCTGCTGGTCTATGGCGAGCTCTTCCCAGTCTTTCAGGCTTCCCCACAGAATCTCTTCCTAATACACACAGCACCCTTGGCCTAACTCAGTTTCACTCCATGGCTCAACCTTTGTTCATCTGACATTGTTCTTGTTTCCTTAATGTTTATCTTCCACTGTTAGAATGGGAATTCCACTCTTTGCTGCTGAAGAGGCAACAAACACAGCAGTAAATGTGCAGAGCGGCCATGTGCTGCAGTGTCTCTGTGCCAGCTGGTCAAGCCTTCTATGCCCCAGTGTCCTCGCCTGTAAAAGTGGGGCAGCCACAGCACTTATATCCCAAATACTGCTGTAAGATTTAATGCTGGAGGACACCTAAGATGGTGGCTGGAATTATCAGTAGTAAGTGGTGACCTTAGTGTTTCTCCAGTGACTAGAACAGTAAACTCAGAGCAACCATCTGGTGAATCAACAGTTTTGATAATCAGAAAAGAAAGCTAAAACTTTTTAGATAGCTAGTATTTGTAAAACCACACTGTGGGTAAAATACGATGTAATGCTTCACCAGGGAAACTTCAAATTGCTTTTTACCTCATATCCAGTGTAGGACTGGGTTGAATATTCAAAATCTGAATCAGGTCCACCAGGGCAGTATCTGCCAATACAGTGAAAAAAGAAGGGGTCAGATATGAAATAGTTTGAGAGTCTACTTCAAGTTTCAACAATTTTCATGCAACCCTGCGATGCAGTGAGGTTCAAATCACTTCAAATCCTGACAGAACAGTCTAACTGTGCACTATCTATGAATAACGTATTTCCTACCACTAAGTAAACAAAACTAAGGGTTACTATTATCTTCATTTTCAAAGTTTTGCAATCACTTATTTTAGATGTTTAAACTTTTACAACAGCAAATAAAAAGAACCAAATTTTCCAGTGTGAACCAATACCACAACATTGTTTTCCAAACACTCAGGGCAATCTCTCTCCTGTGTAATGTTCCTATCTAGAGTCATGCATGTACTTCTGCTACTTCTGCTAAATACCTAAATTTGAGAAATCTAAGAATCATTTATAATTTTTTGTTACTCTTTTAACTCTTTTAAATTTCTGACATTGGAATTGAGGCAGTTCAAACATCCATGTTTCATTTGTCTAGTTAATGGGTGTCTAGTCATCTAAATTCCAAAACCTATGTATTTTTCTAATGTTGTAATAAACTAAAATATTTGTACATCCCTTTTAAAAAGACCTGACATATCCTATTGACTACTGCTTGTTTCAGAGAACTAATCTATCCATCTATTAAATCAAAGTTTAAATCCTTATCAGCACATACTGTTCTAGGAACTGTAGAATTTATTGGCTTAATTAAAATACACACACAAACACACAAGACATCTAAATCAACATACTTACACACATATGTTTCCTGTAAAACTTATGTGTGGGCATCTGTGGGGCTTGCACATCACAGCAACAACTGCAATCTAGAAAATATTAACATAAAAGCTATTATGGAAAATAATGCAAAATTCTGCAGTGTAGTTATCCCAGAAATGGAATCCAAGTGGTACCCTGGGGCCCTTAAAATAGAGGGGCTGCCATATTTCTTAAGCTAGGTACAAGGCAAGCTCTTTGCAATATTAATCATCTGTAAAATGTACATATGAATTATGCATATATGCTTTATATATTTTATAATAAATTAAGTATAAAATAAGGAATTGATTTTTAAAGCTACAGTCATTTGTGTTTTCTCTCTGGTTTGCTGCTTTACTAAAATAGCCTATAAGAAAAAAATTATGCCATTTTATAAAATTTGATATAAACCTGACCTTTATAATTCAAACTCCTCATGAGACACTAGATGTCAACATTTATAGAAAGGACTGTGATGCTAAGAGCTATACTCATCCAGTCAGTGAAAAGTAGTCTCAGAGGGTGACGAAAGGGAGCCCCAGCTCAGGGAGGGAAATATGTATTTGAGAGAGGAGCTGGTGACAGCGAGGCAGGCAATAACAGTGTGCATTAAAGCTAATACAATCTGGGCTTCCACCTGGAAGAAAAGGAAATTGTAAACACAGAAAGGACCAGAGCGAGAATGAACCCTGGGGCTGGATAAAACTGAAAGGGCTGCTGGGAACTCAGAATTTTCAGTGTCTAGAGACTGGTAAAGACAGAGATGAAATGGATTACATCTGAGCCCTCACGTACATATGCAGATTCACAGTATTCTGTGATGCTCCTCACAACGATGTCTCATCTAAACCTAATTATCACAAACACTTGGTTAATCCAAATCGAGGGGTGTGCTAGAAAATAACTATCCTGACATCTTCAAAAGTGTCAAGGTCGCCGGGCGTGGTGGCTCACGTCTGTAATCCCAGCACTCAGGAGGCAGAGACAGGAGGATTGCTGAGTTCGAGGCTTGCCTGGGCTACAACATAGTGAGCTCAGGGCCAGCCTGAACTACAAAGTAAGACTGTGTCTCAAAAAAAAAAAAAAAAAAAAAAAAAAAAGGGAGTGGACATGTCCAGACTAAAGACAAATAAGGAATAAATGCTCAGCTGATTCTCCACTGGGTCCCATGGGCGTTACTGAAACAGGTAGTGAAGCCTGAATGAGGGATCAGGAATAGACAGAAGGTATAAAAGGTATCCATGCTAGGGCTGGAGGGTTAGCTCAGTGGTTCTGGCGCCTGCCTTGCAAGCGCAAGGTCCTGAGTTGGATCCTGGTAACCACATACAATGCTGGGCGTGGAGACTCATGCCCACCAGTAATCAATACCACATACCACATACCACAGTGCTGGGCGTGGTGGTTCATGCCTGTAATCCCAGAACTCGGGAGGCAGAGGCAGGAGGATTGCTGAGTTCGAGGCTTGCCTGGACTACATAGTGAGCTCAGAGCCAGCCTGAACTAAAAAGCGAGACTCCATCTCAAAAAAAAAAAAAAAAAAAAAAGAAGGTATCCATGCTATATCTCTGGTGTGGACAGCTGTATTGTGGTAACATAAGACAACGTCCCTATCTGCAGGAAATACAAATTGAAGCATTCAAAGGCTTCAGCTTTGCAGTTTACTATCAGATTGTTCGGGGATAAAATGTACTTCTACTATACTTCTAAATTTGCTGTAAGTCTACCAGTGTTTTTACAATAAAAATTAAGAATATTTAAATTAAATAATTAAACAGAGATTTTCAGAAACCCCAAATAATTCTGCCAAAAATTTCATTTAAAATCTGAATTAAAACCTTAAGATTTCCAACCAATTTTTTTTTTTTTTTTGAGACAGGGTCTCACTCTGTAGTTCAGGCTGGCTCTGAGCTCACTATGTAGCCCAGGCAAGCCTCGAACTCAGCAATCCTCCTGCCTCTGCTTCCTGAGTGCTGGGATTACAGGCGTGAGCCACCACGCCCAGCTCCAACCAAATATTTTTACTTAAAATGAAATACAACCACACCACCACTCCCGAGGGGAGTCCCCTTCACTGACATTTCACAGAGGATCCAGCATAGGGTCCAGAGTCCATGCCATGCCGAGCACTTGGGCCTGAGACAGCAATAACCTGCTGCCCATGGCCCTGAACTCACGCTATCTCAAGGGGCAGGACAGAAAGTGGGCTGTTTCCAAACAACAGGGTAAGAAGATGCAGAAAACACTGGGACTGTGCAATCACCTTAAGCTGAGACGAGGATAGTGGGGCTGGGTGCAGGCACTGGCTGACATTTTCAAAGCTACCACATGATCCTTTCAAATAACATTTTATTAGGACCTCGATATAAAAAAGTGATGAAAGCTAGACGACGGGGGGTGAGGAGAGATGAGATCAATCCCACAACTTCCCTGTTATTACCTACAGCATCTCCTAAGGAACTGGAAGAAATCTGTGGTTTTGTAGGAGACAGTGTAAGACATAACTGAGGGAGTGGAAAAGCCATGATTTGGGAGTCAATCGGAGACAATCGGGTTTGAATCTTTTCTCTCTTCTTACTACCCATTTCCCTATTTTGTAAATTGAACACAATATTATCTACCCCTCAAAACTATTATGAGGGTTAATTTAGAAAACTCAAACTGCTTAACAGGTTATATAATACACAGTCATACACGGTAGCTGTAGATTGCTGCTAACCATGATGCTAGAACATTAACAGTAATAACTGTGGCATTCCAGACAAAACAAACATGCAAATTCAAAATGGGTCACATGACTAACTGTAAAAGGTGAAACTATAAAACCTTCAGAAGGAACAAAATCTCACAATGAGTTTTTAGATACAATACAAAAGTTCAATCCATAAAAGAAAAATTGGCAAGCTAGATTTCATTAAAACTTAAGGTAATGAAAAAGCCTCAGATTGGAGAAAAAAAATCTGTAAAATATGTATCTGATATAGGATTTAACAATGAACTCTTAAAAGCTTAAGAAAACCAACAGTTAAGAATCAGACAAAAGATCTGAACAGACACCTGACTAAAGAAGATATGTGGTGTCTAAATTTTTTAAAAGTTTACAACATTGAAAGACCTATTTGCATGAATCTCTGATATTTCTCCCCCTCAGTTTGAATACACTTATCCCATCATTCTTTGAACTTTCTGAAGTGCTAGAAGTCTTTTGTGTTTTTATAAGATGTGATAAAAAATATGGTCATTCTTGCTGTCAAGTACCATCCAGCAGAAGAAGGCAGGCTGGTAACATCACAATGTGTCCTCATCTACCTCATTTACCTTGTCTGAGGCTGTGTAACTTCAGCTTCTTTCACGAAGTCAATGTGACCATGGAAGGTAAATGTTTTGATTGATTCAGGACATGTAGGCAGCCATGACAATACAACTAAAGACACTATCTTTTGATCATACCACATATACAGATGGAGAACAATATTATATGAAAAGATTCTCAATATACATCGTTAGAAAATTTCAAATCAAAATGAAAGACAGCACCATATAACTCTAAGAATGGCTAAGAAGAAACAATAACACCAAATGTTGATAAGGATGTGGAACAACAGAAACAATTGTAGAGGAAACTCAAAATGGTACAGCAACTCTGGATGAAAGTTTCAAGTTTCTTACAAAGCCATATAATACAGCAATCACTCTGGTATTTACCCAAATAAAATGAAAATGTATACACAAACCTTCACATTAATGTTTATAGCAATTTGTTCATAATTTCCCCAAACTGGAAGCAACCAAGATATCTTCCAATAGGTGAACAGATAAATAGTGGCACATCCATACAATGACACATCATTCAGCAAAAAAACAAGTTATCAAACCATGCAAAGCCATGGGGGCACTTTAAAGTCATACTGCTAAGTGAAAGAAACTAAGGTGAAAAGGCTCTATAGTATATGGCTCCAACTACATGATGTTCTAGAAAAGGCAAAACCACAGAGGCACAAATAGAATGGTGGAGGTCAGGTTAGGTTTAGATCAGGGGAGGGATGTACAGCATTTCAAGACAGGGAAAGTTCCGCTTGGCAATATAATGATAGACACATGACATTATGCATTTGGTAAAACCCACAGAATGTACCAGAGTGCTCTCCAGTGCAGACTCTAAGCTTTAGCACACAGTAATGGAGCCCGGGAGGTGTGGCTGGGGAAAGCTGAAATATTAGTTCACCAACTGTAACTAGTATACCAAGCCAACCCAAGACATTAGTGATAGGGAAGCAGGGCAGGGAGGAAGAAGTACATGGCAACTCCATCCTACTATTTTTCTATAAACCTAAAACTGCTCTATTAAAAACAAAGCACCGGGGGCTGGAGATTTAGCTCAGTGATTCCGGCGCCTGCTTCTCAAGTGCAAGGTCCTGAGTTCCATCCCGGTAACCACATAGAATGCCGGGCGTGGTGGCTCACACCTGTAATCCCAGCACTCAGGAGGCAGAGGCAGGAGGATTGCTGAGTTCGCAGCGGCTTGCCTGGGCTACATAGTGAGCTCAGGGCCAGCCTGAACTACAAAGCGAGACCCTGTCTCAAAAAAAACAAAAACAAAAACAAAAAACAAAGCACTGCCGGATGTGGTGGCTCATGCCTGTAATCCCAGCACTCAAGAGGCAGAGACCGGAAGATTGCTGAGTTTGAGGCTTGCCTGGGCTATATAGTAAGCTCAGGGTCAGCCTGAACTACAAAGTGAGACCCTGTCTCAAAAAAAAAAAAAGCACCATCAGAGCAAAAGCAAGAATAAATCACAGAGGTGAATTTGTAGGCACACAGGGAATGACTATGTCTCTTCTATTTTTATAACTCACTCTGGTGACACTAAGGTGGATACAGTAGAGCTAACTCAGAGTAGATCTGTTAGGAAATGACTGAAATAATCTAAAAAAGAATAAAGGCCAAAACTTTCTTTCCAGTAGTGGGGGAACAGATATGTTTTTGGAAACTAAGTGGATGGTAGCACTAGGAACTAAGATGGATGGAC
>PVIC010019954.1:0-30003 GCA_004025085.1 Thryonomys swinderianus | reverse complement strand
AGGCTTTTTTCTCTACTTTTTCTTTTCATTTTTCCCTTTTTATAATGTATGACATAAAGAATAAGAGCAAATTAAAGTTTTAGTTCAAATAATACCTTTTATAGTGGCATCAGTTTATCCACCATCAAGAAATGCATGCAGTATTCAAACACAAACTTTCATCAGCATGTCCGGTAAATTGGTTCTGACTTTCTTACAGTTTTCTTAAATCTCCAGATACACTTCTCTTCCTCTTCTTCTTCCTTGATACTACATGTGACCTTTCAGACCCCATCGCCCCTTTCATCCATTCCAGATAAATGATTGGTTCTGTAGATGCTGATATAAACCATAATTGCTCTCTTTTTGCATACACAGTGAGTAGGAGTGATCTAAAGGTTGAAGGGGAATAGGGATATCAAGACATAATCAGCGCTAAAATAACATCACAGAAAGACATACACTGAGAAAAGCCTTCTCTTTAGGAACAAGTTTTTCTATCCTGCGTGATCTTCAACCTTCGAACAACAACAAAAAAATTGAAATATGAGAAAATAAGTTAACAAGATATCTCCCAAATCTCTTAAATCTCACAAATCTCATCCCTCCAGAGCTGAAGTAGAAGTTATTATAAGCAAAGAACTGAAAATCCAAGTAAAGTCTGAAAAGAAACAAACAAATCCATAGGATGTACGGAGAGCACAGAGGTTGTAAATAAAGAAATGATTAATAAAATGAATGTGCAAGGAATTTAGGAACACACAAACAAAGAGTTGTTGGAATTAAAGATGGTAGTAGAAAATACAAATAACCAATGGTGTGAAAAAGTAGTGATTATAAAAATAAGTCAAGTAAAAATCTAGGCCATGAAAAATTCCAATTATTGACATCAGTAATGATCCGTTTAAGGAGAGTGTATGAGAACTGTAAGACAAGATTGATGCTGTAAAAACTGTGCTCAGTGATGCCCTACAGACAAGATACCAGTGAAAAAGGTCCAACAGTTGCTGGATAACAAAAAAAACAAACCCAACCCAACCCAGTAAATCTCCCCATTAGAACTCTAGGAGTTTGGAAAAGGTTGGAAGATGAAACCAAAGACATTAACAAGAGCATAAGATTTTCTAACTTTAGGGAGATAATTCAGTATTCATGTGAGGGATGTAAACCCCAAATAACTACAACCAGGAAAAAAAGTATGTGCATGTCACATCAGAGTGAAAGTTTCAGGGATCCAGCACAAAGAGAGAATACTAAACACTATTGGAGCAAAACTTCAAGTGAGCTATTCAGGCAAACCTGTCAGAATAATAGCCGATTCCTCGACACAAATCTTAAAGATCAGCAGAGCTTGGAGCAATATTTCTTAAGTCTTAAAAAGGAAAAAAAATGCCATTCTTCACTTCTATATCCTGCGGAATTATCCTTTAGAACTGAGGGAGAATGAAGATTTTTTCATGACAAAGTAAACCTAAAGAAATCTGTGACTACCAAACCAACATAGCAGAAAAATTTTAAGGCAATCTTAGATAGACAGGGAAGCCATCATCAGCAAATGTCCCCAAAGGAGGAACATATCCAGCTGGCAGAGCACTGAGATAAAACAAAAGATTGAAAGACTCAGCCTTGGAAAAGTAATGAAAGGACGGGTTTCAATAAACATCTTACAGTCCATCTCTCTGTGCGAGTGGTCTTGACTCTCACTCATCGGACACAGATTGTGTGGATCACATAAGTTGAAAGTGAAAAGATAGAAAATGAAACTCCATTCAAGGGAACTTTGGAGTTTCAGAGCAAGTATGAGTAGCTGAGTTATTCTAAGACAAGGCTACTTTCAAGCTAAAACTGATCAGAAGAGACAAAGAAGGTCACTAAATACTGGTAAAAGGAACAATTTAACAGGAAGAGGGAATAGATATAAACCACATAAAAACATACTCATAAAATGAAAGCTACTGGACATGAAATGGCAGATAGACAGAAATAATCTTGGCAGTGAACTTCAATACTCCATAAGTAGACAGGTCAGCAGTGCAATTAACAAAGAGACATCAGACACCATGACACAAATGGACTCAACAGATATCTACAGAGCATTTCATCAACAATAGAATATGTATTGTTCTCAGCAGCCTGTTGAACTTTACCCAGAATAGACCACCACTTAGGACAAGAAGCGTTCTTAAACAAAGACAAATGAATTACACTCATCTGGGCCAATGCAGTGGATCCGAGTAGAATGAAGCTAGAAATCAACTGCAAAGGACATGCAATGTGCACCCAGAAATCTGTAGCATTATAAGAATCTGTTTCAAAAACACTAAATTACCACAAAATGGAGATTGTAACAGATTTGGGTAAATGTCTAGACAGATATATAATATATATGTATGTATATATATATATAATATATATATATGTACTTATATATACATATACAATTTTGGTAAAAGGAACAATTTAACAGGAAGACATATATATATTATATATATGTATATATATACATATATACATATACATATACAATTATATATATATAAAATTTCCAAAGTTGTCTGAAGAAGATATAAAAATCCAAAGTAGATCAGTAACAGTCATTACAATGGAAGTAATACAAGCTTTCACTGACTGATTAAAACCAAGGACCCAACTGGATTCGTGGCAGAATTTTACCAGAATTTATTTGTCTGATTTACTTCAGTCACCATTATGGTCTCAAGTCTATAGTGCTTAATATAAGAAATAAATAAAGAGTCATTTTGTCCCATTACCAGTGGACATTCTTGGGCCAGAGATTTAGCTCAGTGGTTCTGGTGTCTGCCTAGCAAGCGCAAGGTCCTGGGTTCAATCTCTGGTAACCACATACAACAATTCCCAGTGTGGAGACTCATGCCCACCAGCAGTCATTAACACATACCACAGTAACGGGCATGGTGGCTCACACCTGTAATCCCAGCACTCGGGAGGCAGAGCAGGAGGACTGCTGAGTTTGAGACTTGCCTGGGCTACATAGTGAGCTCAGGGCCAGCCTGAACTACAAAGCGAGACCCTGGCTCAAAAAAAAAAAAAAATTCACATGGTAGAAATGATGGAGATCCGTGGTGATCTACACAAAGCTTCAATTCGCCAGCAGAAGCTCCTGGAAGAGCTGCAGATAGAGACCACAGGGGTGTAGGCTGCAGGGCAGATAGAGAACTCCTGGAACTCAAAGCCTGGAGCTACTCTCAAAAGAACTAGATTTTGCCAAACCTGAATTCTATCAGAACTGAGCAAAAGAGGCTCCTGCTGACTGGTGACTGTTGGTGCCTCAGTGGTAATGTATTTGCATAGCACACATGAAGCCCTGGGTTCAAACCAGAGAACTGGAAAAGAAAACAGAGAGAGAGAGAGAGAGAGAGAGAGAGAGAGAGAGAGAGAGAGAGAGAGATAGAAGGGAAAAGCAGATATATAAAGGACCAAATATATGTGTTACAACCATTAATGTATTTTGGAATACGAATCTTCAGAAGTAAAGATGATGTCATTTAACTTACACACTTTATATCACATCAGCTAGAAATAAGTGTTTCATCAGTAATTACGGGATTATGCATATTCCTGGAAGAGCTGGAGTCATTAGTGAATATTCCCTACCCCAGATGTTTCTGACCAATTTATATAAAAATAACAAATTCCATTGTTGAGCTTATATTCTTAGGTCTAGAAAGTGGCTTTAGCACGGTAGCTTCAGCTATGAAGTACAGATATTAGGCTTGTCCTGGATGTGCTTATTTTAAGCCTTATTTCTATCCAGATTCAGTGTTTCATGAAGGTCAGGGGGTGAGATTCGCTGCCCTGTTCCTCGGGTTCCCAGGTTCCAGCGGAGAACAGGGACCAGACTAGATCGGGAGGGAGTTTTTAGTGTGTAAGTGAGTGAATGGACAGAAATGATTTTGTTTTCTACGCAGCGAAGATTGGGTTTAATCACTCCCTTTGCTGTTTTCCCCTGGAGTCCCACCGCCCCTGCTCTGACTTGTTTGTACGTTGTAAACTCTACAACTACTTAAGTATTCAGAGTTTTTAGCAAATGTTATCTCTCTGAGCAGGAATAAGCTAGAGGGGAAACTGTCTTGCGCTTCTGCCTGACATTTGTTATCTCCTCTCTAAAATGTCCTTAAGGGGATGAAGGAGTACAACCAAGTCTCCAGACGGCAGTAAGGACATTCGGGGTGCATGCTGGGGTCCAGAGAAGGCAAAGTAACACCGGCGAAAGCTTCATGGAGACTCTCATGGTGACCAGATATTTGTAAAGCCGACAATAAGTGGAGAAGTAGAGTTTATGCGGTGCTCTGAGAACAGGCTTGAATATTCAGAGTCGGAAGCCTGGCCAAAGAGTAGGCTGAGGACACAGCCAGACGAAGGTGAGCGGGCCTTTGAGCGATGCAGTCAGGTGTCTACCCAAATGGTGACCCCCACTGCGTTCTAGACTAGCAAAGTTATGGAGACTCATGACCACCCTTAGCAACCTTAAGTTCTTCTGTCAAAGATAGAAACGGTAGCGTGTGATAAGCGGCAAAAACTGAGCAAGGAGGAGGGATGGGAAATAGTAGAACGGAAAGAATAAAGTTGCAGGAAGCAGTCACGCAGAAGTGTGGGTTTATACACAGCAGACGCCGGAGGCCGAGACCGTGACCACGAGCTGGCTAAAGCTTCGGAGCCTTCTGTGCATTGCTGGGGGGAAAAAGTACGAAAGAGATGAAAACACAAAATGCGTTTTGGTAGTAGTGTGATTGCACTCGTGAAGGGATTAGTGCTCAAAAAGTCATGACCTTCCGGAAAATGGAACCCTTGCTTTCGAATTTTGGGAGGACGATTGGAAGCGAAGCGGGAGAGGGCCTGCAGGGGCCGACAGCCGAAGCAGAGCCCCCTGGGGTCACGCCCAAGCTAGGGGAGAGAGCAGGACGCTTCACGGGGTAGGGCCGTCTGTGCACAAGCCCGCGTTTATATTGTGTCATCTTCCTCCACGGTGGGAATTCTAATGAAGTTACCACGCGTCATACGGTACTGGGCACTCAGGGGAACCGCTTCCCTCCGAGTGGAGGTGGACCCCTGATTAGGGCCTCCTTTAAGATCCGGGCCTTCTTCGTGAGCACGGCACGTAACTGTAACTTTGGAACGGAGGTGAAGCCTTCACGTAGGGGTTGCTGAATTGCGTTTTTCCTTGTGCAAAACTACTAAACCCACATAAGGGTGCAGCAGTGCCTTATGTCACTTGCATCATTTTCTACCTTCTTCACGTAGTCTTCTCTTTAGAAGGAACATGTATAGGTGTGCAGCCAGATCCACTTTTTATTCTTCCTACTGTTTTTATCGTTCATCTCCTCTCAAGAAAATCCCATGCTTTTTGTTTTCATTAAAAACTAGTAGCTCTAAAATGTATGATAGATATTGTGAAATAGACAAATTCGAAGGGAAAATGGTAAGAATGAGGGGAAAGAAAAAAATGTAATGTTTAAAAAGGAAACAAAGCATATGTATATAGGGGATAGGGGGTTGCAGGGAGATCAGGTGAATGAGAAAAATGAGAATTAAATCATGTCATATACTGGTACAAATTTTCACTGTTGAGTGTGATCATGATGTGTATATAAAATGTATCAATAAAGAATTAAATTAAAAAATAGAATTTTACAAAGCAGTTGCCACAGGGTTCTGTAAACTCTGACCAAGTCCCTAAGCAGATTTGTCATAACATGAAAAATTGCTGGTCAGACTGAATCCTTTCTCTGTCCCAAAGAATAGATTTTACCATGAAGCGACAGGAATTTCCTGATTTATGTCCTCTAGGTTGCTCCAGGGGAGATAAAATGTTTTCTTCAAAAATAAAACTTTGAGCACACCCTAAGTGGAACCACTGTAAAAATGGAATTTTTTAATGAAACAGTTAAGGGTAAATATATTTTATGACAACTAAATTCCATGAGAGACTTTCAAATAATAGATCTGAACTTTAAGTCTGCCTGATAAGCTTTGTCTCATGGCCGTGGTTACAGATTCCAATATTTCTCAGGGGTTAGACCGAAAATATACTAACAAAACAGAGTGAAACAGTACAATAAGTGGTACTGAGGTGCTACCGTTGAACAATGAATATCCTCAAAGTATTGTGTTGAAGGCACAACTCACAAGTAGCTCTTCTGCGAAATATAGTTTGTAAGGAATGGGGGCCAGCGGCAGGAGGTGAGGTCATGGGGACATACTGTCCTGGGACGCTGTCCTTTCCCTGCCCCCCTCTCTGCTGCCTCACTCTCATGAGATAAGCAGCCTCTTCCATGGTATGCGACTTTCACCATGGCATGCGACTCTTTCACAAGCCCAAAGCAAGAGAGAAAAGAGACCATGGACAGAGCTCTTCAAAACCCTGAGCTAAAGTCTATTTTTCACACTACATAGTTGTTTATCTTAGGGATTCTTTGTGACTCTCGCAGAGAGCTAACACAGGGAGGCTTGAGGAGCAGAAAGTACACCCCCCCTGTCCAGGGGGCTGGGAGGAAAAGGTAGGAAGGAGGGTTAGAGGTATGGTGTCTTGGAAGGGAATGAAAGGGAGCTGTCGTGACATCGGTGGGGGAGACTGTGACACAGGAGTGGTTAGAAGTGCAAAGATGGTGGATGGAACACACAGACAATCACAGACTGGGAAAGAAGAGCTTAGGATAAGATTTCATGATAATTTTCTAAGCATGCGAATTCATCACTATGGACAACTTGAGTCCAGGCCCCAGATGTATTTATTTGTTTCTTTTGATCTGAAATTGACAGTAATTTGCCAAGAGCCAGAAGGAGGATATGTAGACTATGAGAACCACTGAGCTCACAGTCATCTCTATTGTAGGTGCGCAGAGAACCAAGTCCACGGAGCAGGGAGACAGATGAGTGGGGCTAATTTCAAATGGACTGTGGATAACGTTTGGCTGAGAGGCTGTGTCAGCCAATCCCTGGAACGAATGACAAATCTCATTATTCTTTTCACTCACCTAGCAATTTACAACAAGAACATCGCTAATGTCACTGACTTTTTCATATTTAATTTGCAACATCTTTCCAGCTTATAAGGAATTCAAAACTGTAACTCAATCTTTCCACTTGCTAGAAATTTTCATTCTGTATAGACATTGATTTGTTCATCCAACAAACATTTACCCAGTTCCTATTTTGCATCAGGCATAGTGCTTCTCTCTAGGAAAAAAAAAAAAAAAAATATATATATAGCCAGGTATGGTGGCTCACGCCTGTCATCCCAGCACTCAGGAGGCAGAGACAGAAGGATTGCTGAGTTTGAGGCTTGCCTGGGCTACATAGTGAGCTCAGAGCCAGCCTGAACTACAAAGTGAGACCCTGTCTCAAAAAAAAAAAAATATATATATATATTATAACATATATATGTATTTGTATATGTATATATATACATGTATGTGTTTGTATGTATGTATATATATATATATGTTTGATTACATGAAGGGTACAGCTTGTTGGAACTTTGGTTGAGTGAACATGAAAGATGGTATTTTGGGTTGTTTCTGCCAAAAACTATGGAAGTTCTCCCTAAATGTTCTACTGAGCACTCCGAGAAAATCAAACAAGCCAATAACAACCAAACAACCCTAGAGGAGGCACTGAGCTTAGAACAGTCTGGCCGCACCCCTCCATGGGCTCTTGTGAAGTATTCTTGCAGGCCCGACCCCCCCAAAGATGTGATCATTTATGCCAAGTGCTCTTTATCCAAGCTGGTACTACACAAAGGACAAAAACTTTCTTTCCAGCCAAGAACTTTAGTAAAATCTTTTTGAAAGCTTTATTTTCATAGAAAATTCTACTTTAATAGGGTGGGGAGAGATATCCTAAAGTGTGAGGAAGAAAATAAAACATTTTCTTGGGATATGATGACCAAATCTCCCTTTTGAAGCCATGATAATAGTTTCTCTCCATGATATGAAAGCAAAGAATAAACTGGTCTAAATGCTTGATAGAGCCCACAGTATCGCACAAGTGCTTAGCAGAAACGCTGAGAGCTAAAGTGGCCCATAAAACATTCCACAGTGAAGGTGATGATAGCTACAGGAAAATAAAATAGGATGGTGGCTAAAGAGAAGATTTACTGCAAGTTCTCAAGCGATATGAGAGCAGAAAGAGTGGGGTGGATTTTTTCTATATGATAGTTCAGCAGCCCACCATTCTTCTTTCTTTTATTTTCACAAATAAATATTTCACCGTTCTTAAATGTGCCACTTCCTCATCTTAAGTGTGCAGCATTGTAGTGTAAGATAATGAAGAACCCTGAAGGCAAATGCTGTCCAAGATTTTAGATCGAGCATGAGAACATAATCTTTTTGAATGTCCCTTCCACTGTAATTCTATCCTGCTATCAATTTTTTATATAGAGCCTCCAAGTCTGATGTGTTTTGAAAACTAGTCATAGACACACTGTGGTGTGTCTAGAGAGTGAGGAAAGAAAAGGACATGGGACAGAAACAATGTGGTTGTATGAGAGAAAGAATTAGAAAGATTTTTCAGTGCATAATAAAAGCATGGACATTTTCAAATCAGTAGAAACCTTTATGCTGCACTTTTAGATCAAAAAATTGAATAGGTATAGAAAGGAAACCCTTTTTTCTAGTTGGTTTCCAATCTGACAACAAGAAACACACTTGTATGATCTCATGTGATTCTTATTTCAAGCCACTTCATCTTTGACAAAGAAGCCAGACACCCCCAATGGAGGATAGATGGGCTCTTAAATAAATGGTGCTGGAAAAACTGGGTTTCAATTTGTCAATGACTAAAGTTAGATCTGTCTCTTTCACTATGCACCAAACTAAAATCAAAGTGGATTAGAGACCTAAATTTTAAAACAGAAACTCTAAACCTGCTGGAAAATAGGTTAGGTAGAACTCTTGGAGACACTGGCTTAGGGAAGTACTTTATGAACAAAACCTCAGCAGCACAGGAACTAGCAGAAGAAATCAATTTTATTAGAAAAAGCTTCTGCACAGCAAAAGAAACCACCAACGGTGCAAAAAGACAACCTAGAATATGAAAAAAATATACCCCACCTTTTTCTTAGACAAAGGACTACTCTCTAAAGTATATAAAGAATTTTAAAAAGTCACCCTCCAAATTTAAAGACCCAATTCAAAAATGGGCCACTGGAGTAAACAGACATTTTCAGATAAAGAAATAAAGGCAGCAAAGAAACATATGAAGAAATGCTCAGCATCACTGGTCTTTCAAGAGATGCAGATGAAAACAACATTGATATTCCATCTCACTCCACAGAGGATGGCTGCTATCACAAAATCAATAAACAAATGCTGGCGGGGCTGTGGGAAGAATGCAACCTTTCTCCACTGCTGGTGGGAATGTAGACTGGTACAACCACTATGGAGATCAGTGTAGAGATTCCTTAAAAAAATAGGAAACAAAGCCTATATACATGGGAGGAGAGTTGTATGGAGGGTGAGAGAGTGGGAAAAATAAGAATTAAGATGTGTCATGTACAGGCACAATTCTCAATGTTGCTTATTATCATAATGTATATATAAAATGTACCAATAAAATCAATTAAAGAAACTAGGACTGGAGATCCCACTCAACCCTGCTATTTCCTTGCTAGGAATATATACATGAAAGAATCATACCACAGTGACATATGTGCACCCATGTTTATAGCAGCTCAGTTTGTAATAGTTAAATCCTGGAACCAGCACATATGCCCATCAACTAGAGACTGGATAAAAACAATGTGCTTTTTTTTTTTGATAAAATGGAATGTTACTCAGCCATAAAGAATGATAAATTTGAGTAATTTATACTCAAATGGATGTACCTTGAGGACACACTCTTAAGTGAAAGAAATAGGACATAGATGTGTTAGTACCATATCTTTTCTCTAGTATGACAAACTGAAGGTATAAATGAATGCCAAAATATATATGTATTGTGAAATAAGAAGAAAATGTTCAAAACGAAAAGGGAAAGGGGAGCAGGTGAAAGTTAAGAAGGAAAAAAAGCAGCTATAAGCTGTTTCCTTCTCTTAGCATCAAATTTTTTCATATATATAAAAGGTAGAGGTTGTAGGGAGGGCAGAGAAATGGAAAAAATAAGAATCAAGATGTGTCACATACTGGTACAAACTCTCAGTGTTGAATGTGATCATAATGTATATATGAAATACACTAATAAATTGAAATTTTCAAAGATGAAGTCCAATTATTTTACTTTGTTTAATCAAATATAGGTTTAGCCATTGGCCACCATGAATCCATTCTATTTTCTTATGTTGAGCTTTTACAGCCTGCCCCTCTCTTCACACAGCTGCCTCATAACCCTCATTTATCTTACTTCTACATGTAAATATGATTGAGCATTTTACTTTGTATATGAATATATAGCTTGTACTCTGTTTATGGTAACTCATATTAAGATTAATATATAAAACATACATTACCTTGAACATAGGACTTTAGTGACTTAATTATTAAAAGAACATGTAAAAAGTTGAAAAAAAAATTTTTTTGAGACAGGGTCCTGCTTTGTAGTTCAGGCTGGCTCTGAGCTCACTATGAAGCCCAGGCAAGCCTCGAACTCAGCAATCCTCCTGTCTCTGCCTCCCAAGTGCTGGGATTACAGGCGTGAGCCACCATGCCCGGCACTGTGGTATGTGGTATTGATTGCTGGTGGGCGTGAGTCTCCACGCCCAGCGTCATATGTGGTTACCGGGGATCAAACTCAGGACTTTGTGCTTGCGAGGCAGGTGCCAGAACCACTGAGCTAATTCTCCGGCCCAAAAAGTTGAAATTTTAAACACTGCTTTAATATAATACAGGTAGCACTTTGGGAGTAAATAATTTTTGTTGATTCATTATAATTTCAGAGAAAGCATGTTTTCATGTTAACAACAATTCATTCAAATGATTTTTATAATGAGCTAATATTGGCAGTTTGTCTGTGGTTCACATGCTGATGTTTTTGCTCTAGATGAGTTTTGAGTTTGCCAGTTGTAGCCTCCAGCACTCCTGTACGTCTGATGAACGGATGGATGCTTCAAGCTCTGACTTGCTGATCCTTTTTGTTGATGTTATTACTACTCCTCAGGCACTGGAAGTATACAGAGAGGATTTTAACAGAGTTGGAAGGTACATGTTTACTTATTTTTCTGATAAGCACAATTTGAAGTAACATCAAGATTTTATCATATATCCCATTTTATATGGATTGTTCCAGTATTATATTTGGAATATATTATAAATTTCATCACCAGACATGCATGTTTGAAGGATTAATAATCAAAATACGAACTCTTAAATTAGTTTCCTATATGCAAATATCACATTCCATTCATTTTTTGTGACCACTTTATGGAGGTATGTTTGACATAGGAAAAGATATTCATATTTAATGTGGATTTCTGTTGAGACTATATTTAAATAGCCATGCCTGAAATACCCCTATCATAAATGTAGCCATAAATGTAGCCATAAATGTATCCATCACTTCCCAAAAATTATTTCCATTATCATTTGATGGTTTAAAAAAAAGGAGACAAAGCTTATGTATATGGGGGTAGAGGGGGTTGTAGGGTGTGCAGAGGAATGGGAAAAAATTAGCATTAAGTCGTGTCATATACTGGTACAGATTCTCAGTGTTCAGTGTGATCATGATGTGCATACCACATGTACCAATAAAGATTCAACTCAAAATAAATAATTTCTTATCTAAGAACACTTAGATAAGAATGACTTTCTTAAAAATTTTAGAATACTGTTAGCTATATACCTGATGCTTCATAGTAGATCACCAGAATTTATTTAAGTTGCATAACTAAACTTGGTAGGTTTTGATTAATATACCCCAAACTCTACTTATCCTTCCTCTCAGTCCCTGACCACCACGTTTCTACTCTCTGCTCCATAATAGCCTCATTTCTTTATTGTTTTGAAATGGCAGAATGTCTTTCTTTTATAAAACTGAGTATTATTCATTGGCATAGATATTTAACACAGTTGCCTTAGATATTCATCTACTGAGAGATAACTATTTAGGCTCCTATCTTAGCTATTGTGAGTAATGATTCAATAAATAATTTCCAGTCTTTTCATAATTCTAATTTTGATTCTTT
Organism: Thryonomys swinderianus; assembly: GCA_004025085.1. Taxonomy (NCBI): domain Eukaryota; kingdom Metazoa; phylum Chordata; class Mammalia; order Rodentia; family Thryonomyidae; genus Thryonomys; species Thryonomys swinderianus. The sequence continues at coordinate 17,870 of PVIC010019954.1, read as the reverse complement.
TGTTCCATATCTAGACATGGGAACGTTGGATCAGATAGTAGTTATATTCTATTTTATGGGTGAATTTCTGTATTGTTTTTTATGGTGTCTTTAAAAGTTTCCATTCCAAACAGCAGTGAGTATAGGTTCCCTTTTCTCCGTATCTTTGAGTGTGATTTATTGCTGTCAATTCTCAGTTTGTCTGAAAGTGCCTTATTTCTTCTTAACTTTTAAATGACATTTTGCAAGTTATAAAATGGTCTGTAGACTTTCGTTTTTCCTCTCAGCATTGAAAATGCCATTCTACTACCTTTCAATCCCATATTCCAAATGACAAATACATTAATGGTCTTAGTATTGCTCTTTTCAAAATAAGATTTTCTCTTTTTTGTCCTCTAGGAGTTTATTCTAATGTGCCTACATGTGTTTTGTTGATTTTTAAATATTTTTAAAGATCATTGAGTTTCTTGATATATTTTGAGGGGTTATAAACTGTTCTTGAGCCTAACTAAAAGTTTGAGGGAGATACCAGGCTCTTTTGATTATTCCTGCTTTCTAACTTTCTTCTCCAAGTCAAGAAGGCTGCATAAGGATCTTTTCTCTTCTCTAGCTAATTTTCTACCACTAATATTTGCTTTAAAATATAGGAGCACAGAATATAGTTCATCTAGCTGCTTTCATTCCTGTAGGGACTTTGAGTCCCAGTAACCAGTTACTAGCTGCTTCCAAACAACGCTTTAATCCTTAATTTGAATTTTCTCATTTTTCTTAGTGATATGCAAGCTCTTCTCTCACAGCTGGAAGCTACAGTTTAAACCACCTTTGCTTTTGTCCATATTTGCTTAGATCTGTTTTTATGGATAGAGTGATTTTCTAGGGAGTTTCCTAACTTCAGCTCTCTACCCCAATAAATACATAATAATGGGTAATGAAAATAATGAAGACTGTGATAGGATCACTGGAGGAACATACTGTTCGGGGGTTATTTGTAGATGACTAAGATCTCTCCTGGTACTGTTTATATCCAGACTAAATACTGTTTCTTTGGTGTCACTTGTGGCTGTTATGTGGCTTCACAGTCATTTCCTTGAAGGGGGATTTTAGAAGTAAAATCAGACAGACATCTGTGATGTCCTAGTCTATGCAGCTGTACTATTTAATGCTCAAAAAGAGTGGAAGGAATCTGTATGTGAAGAAGTTCTATACACTTATTGACTACTTAGTCATTATTTACAAGACTTATAACAAGAGAATGTAATGCCCTTAGCATATAAGAGAGAATGAACCATTTAGAAGGGAAAAGAAAAAAGAGTTGGAAAATAAATCATAAAATTAAAAAGTTTAGGTAAACAGAGAGAGATTTAGAAAGACATGCATACAATTAACATTGCAGAGATTCTGAAGTATTTTATAGTAACAAGTACAAAATATCAAAAATGAGCAAAGAAAGAACTGAAACATAAAAATATATTTTCTGGAAAAAAAAAAGGAAACATGGAGGCAGGTAAAGTTAAGAATGCTTCTCAAAGTAAAGAATAAGAAGTTGCACAAATTATAATTGTATATGAAAGGGAAGGGCTAGGGATATAGCTCAGTGGTGCCATGCCTGCCTGGCAAACACCAGGTCCTGAGTTCGATCTCTGGTACCCTGGGAATGCCTACTTCCAGACTTCTTTCATAAAGCCAAACAAATACAGACTTTTTCTGCTTATATTCCCATGTTGCTTTTATTCTCCCCTCAGTGCACGAGGCTGAAAACGTGATACAATTGTACTTAAATAACAGGGATAGTTTGTCAGAAAGGATGAAAATATCAGTGACAGTAAAATGGAAAAATACAACTAGTAGAATATTAAGAAACATTAGAAATATTAAGAAACATAATGTTATCATATAGAATAGAGAACAAAGACTAAAAGCTTAGTGAATTGAGTAATGAGAGTTTAAGGAAATCAAAGAAGTCAAAAACATTGAAGAGGGCTGGAGATTTAGCTCAGTGGTTCCGGCGCCTGCCTCGCAAGTGCGAGGTCCTGAGTTCGATCCCTGGTAACCACACACAATGCTGGGCATGGAGACTCATGCCCACCAACAATCAATACTACATACCACAGTACTGGGTGTAGTAGCTCACTCCTGTAATCCCAGCACTCAGGAGGCAGAGGCAGGAAGATTGCTGAGTTCGAGGCTTGCCTGGGCTACATAGTGAGCTCAGGGCCAACCGGAACTACAAACCGAGATCCTGTCTCAAAAGAAAAAAATAATTGAAGAAAATATGGTAATGTAATTCTTATTCATCAGAGTAAAAGAGATGGGGTGAAGGAATATATTTAAGTAAACTATTTTGGGCTTTTATTGTATAGAGTCAAAGGGGCTATGATAAGGTATATAATGAAGATTTTAATGCTTTGTCTATAGTCACAACCAAATCTCCAAGAATATTTAGTATGGAGTGTACTGAGTTATATACATCCATATATATATATATATATATATATATATATGGATGTTTATAGATCCTGGTACATTTAAAAAATATATATATATATTTTTAAAATAGACTAATAACCCTAATAAAGTTAGAAATATTTATTTTACACAAAACCAAAATGACCCAATCAATATTTTGAAGATCTCAGGTCCTACCCTCACTGTATGTTGTGTGCATCTGTTTTTACACGCTACCTATTAATTAGTCCTTGCATAATTCCAAAATGTTTCTGGGAAATATTTAACTCTTAACTAATCACACTTGATCACTATTATCTCTTCTGCATAATATACTATTCTAATGTGTAAGTTTTTTAAATCTCTCCCCCACCTAAATGAAAATTTGTTTCTCTTATTTTTTATTCATATTTGTAGGTGCAATTCAGTACATATATCAAATAATTCAGTAAAACTGCTGAGCTTGAAGCATGGTCTGCTGTGTACCTGTATTGAAATTTGATTTGAACTTCTACCTTATACAGTCTTTCAACCTGATTATGGTCTTTAAATATTTACTATATCTAATAAATACTTAAACATTTAATATATGTAGCTGGCCTCCGAAAAGCTGCTGATGCAGAAGCAATCACTAGCTATCTTCGTTCCTTTGCTGAAGTTTATCCATACACTGGCGAAGAAAATTCCAATTCAACACATGAGCTATTTGGCAAAATGAAGTGTGAGGTGAATGATGGGATATAATATTACATTGGGGCAATAATTGACCGGTGTCTGTTTTGTAATAACAAAATTCCTGGTGCGAATAAAATGGTCGGATCTTCTGTTACTGTGTAGTGTCTGAGGGAATAATCCCTGACTTTCTTATGAATGTACCGATGAATACTTGTATGTATATCTGAACACTACTATTGTACATTTAGTAAATGCTTAGTGAGCACAATGTGTAGTGACTATGAATGTTAAGACACAAATTGAAGCACACAACTTGTATAAAATGTATTTTCTGATGATTAAATTTAAATTTTTAATTTGAATGTTTCTTTTTTCTGGGAAGAAATTAATGTGAGTCAGCTTCATGACATTTAACCTCATCCTTCATTGTAAATCTAAATTCTAATGAAATTTCAAAGAGCCAAATACTTTTGTGAGAGTGAAGGTCCCCTCTGTCATATTTTAATTCTGGTGTCCCTGAGTCACTTTTCCAGCTTGTAGAGTCCTGAGGTGGCCCTTCTTTTGTTACAGTTCTTCAGGCAGGCTAAGATTAATCACATATTCTTTCCTATTTTATTGCTCATGTTCAAGTTTTAATGTTTCTTTTCGCATCTTTGACTGCACTGGTTCTTCTAGAACAAGAATAGAGCAATGGTTTGATCGTGGGATCAGAGACAGCATAACTAGAAGTGCATAGATAATGAGCTAAGAGTAGATATACAGCACTACACAATACCTGGATTAAAGTGATGCTTCAATAATGACTTTCTACTTGAGGTGTTCAATTTACACAAAACCTGTGAGGTATCAATTATAAGAATTTGAATCGCATGGAAGGCTAAATTGGCTTGAGAAATTTAATTTGCTTTCCTATTTGGTTGTTGACCTACTCACAGACTTTTCAATCTGAATCATTTCAATTTTTAAAAGGATTATTACTCTATATGATTCTGTGTGTGTATAACATATTTCATTTCTCATTGGATTTGTTTTGGCATTAATTTGTGTTTTTATGTCTTGTGCCTTATGGAGATTTGTTGTTGTTTGTTTGTTTTCTTATTCTGTCTCACCTTCTGTTTGCTTCCAAAAACTTTTTCCTCAGTTATAAAACTATGATGTAGCACTCGAGCCTTCTGTTGAAGGGAGTTTACTTCACAGCGGTTTGTATTTTTTTTGACGAGACATTCAGGAACACTGAGTCTACAGGCTTCTTGAAACAGAACTCTTGGCATAAACCTTTTTCAGATTACTTTTGCACTGTGAACTTGAGAGGAGACACTACATGAAAAAATGTTTTGTCTTTTCTTCTATCCAGAAACAAAACTCTTGAGCTTTTTTTAATTTTCACTTTTTTTTCCTCTTCAAAAGACCTAATGCCCATGAGTGTGGAGACTGATGGCATTGCTTCACTCATATTAAGAGACGAGACCACTGTGATCCTGGTCCCACTGGACTCCTCTGTAGCTTTTCCCTGATGAGCACAAATGCCATGGAAATCAAAGTTTAAGTTGCTTCAGATTGAAAAATACCCACAGGGCCAAATCAGCTGCTCTGCTCTCCCTATTTCTCTGAAGTCTCGCTTTCATTTAGTGTGTAGCCCCCAGAGAATATTCTTTTTCGAAAATGTAATGGTATCTTTAAAAGTATAGTTTAAAATGCATCCAATATTTTTGGATTTTAAAAAATCAAGTACATATAATCTTCTAAACTATTAGAAACAGGCCACACCTTTATTTCTGGAATAGTAATTTACTTTTTATTATAAATATCACTGAATCCTTGTGCACATTTATAAGTAGATTTCGTGGAACAATTCAGTAAGTGGAATTGATATGTGGAATAACATTCATATGGTTAAGACCTTTAAATTTGTACTGACATGCTCACCATCAATATGTTTCACTCTTTTAAAAAATTTTATATTTATTGGTACATTGTATATACATATCATATCATGATCACACTCAATATTGGGAATTTGTATCAGTATATGACACAATTTAATTTTCATTTTTTCCCCATTCCCCTACCCACCCCACAACCCCACCCCCTAAATACATAAGCTTTGTTTTCCTTTTTTATTACTATCACATTTCCCCTTGAATATTTTTCCATTTCACAATAACTATCATACATTCTAGAACTCATTAACATCTTGCTAAATGGTATAGAGACTAGATATACTTATTAGTGCATAATTTTTCTTTGGGACAAGGAAAACTAAAGTGATACATTTATTTTTACTAAGTAATACTGAGAAAAGTGAATTAGACTTGGCATAGAGCGATCTTCCAACACATTATTAAGTGAAAAGCAAGGTGTATTAGAATGTATGTATTTCATTTTCTTCATTGGCAGTTCTTCGCTGTTACAGAGATGATTAGCCCTGCTCTTTTTGAAATGTCTGTTCACATTCTCTTCATGTTTTTTTGCCAGGATGGGGAAACTTTTTAAATCTGAAATACCACTTGATATTTAAAATTTTTTATTGTTTCGCAGGTCTTTCCTTGTCTAGTAAAGGTATGTTTTCTTTTAATCCAGCAAGATATGTCATAAGCAAATCTAGGTTTTATCCAGCACTCTTTCAGAAGTTAGAGGCAGGAATCTAATTTTATTTTACTTAATTATGAAAAAGTATTTTTATAAAATGAGTAAGGGATATGTATGGGTTGTCTAGCCAAACTATGGAAAAGAATACTGATTTGGAATCATTACTGATTTGGAATCACAAAATAAAATATGTCCGTGTCATCCTAATTCTTGGGACTTCTGCATGTCACTTTATTGAGAAGTAAGTATTTTTTCCAAATATCCCTAAAGATCTTAAGAGAGGGAATATATCTGGATTTGCTGGGTAAGTCATTAATGTCATGACATCCATTTTTGAAAGAGAAATTTACTTTAGAAAAAGTCACCAGTTCTATGAGATCAAGTAACATGACTGGAAATATAACTATTTCTTGGAATAAAGAAGCAACATTTGTGATACATACTGGTAATACTGCCCCAGGGTTCTCAGAAAGAAAGGTGCTTTGAATTCAAAATAAATAAGTGAATGAAACAAATGAATAAGCATTTGCAGTATCTCATCCCTTTGCCCTGCATACAGATGCACAAATAGCTACACACCACACCCACACACAGGGCAATGACTGCGCTGTGTACAGATATTCAACTTTCCCTCCAGGACCACTTTTTCGGTGGCATGTAACTTTTAACCAGAAGCAAAATCTAACGTCTTCCAGCAAATCAAGAAGGTTAACCCCGTAGCCCAGGGCCCCTGTTTAACAGGACGAAGATGACAGACCTAACTCGTATCGACAATCTCATCGTGTTGCGGTCACAGACCAACCCGGACTCTCACTGCGCTGCACCGAGTAACCACCTGAGCTCTACACCAATACATGAGCTTCAGTGATGTCCCGTAGCAGGTCTTTGTGTCATATTTGATTTTAATTCTAGGGAACAGTGATGTCCGCTCTGGCGCACGGCTGATTCTAAGAAGTATTCTTAGGTGTGATCTGTTGATAATGCCTGCTTTACCCTCCTAGAGGGAGATTCAGATTCAGCTCTTCCCACCTCTACAGAATGTACACGAGCCAGTTTGCCGTGCTGGACGTGAAAAAGCTGTGGACTGCAAAGAACGTGTACTACCTCTGAATATTTTATGAGCTTTTAATTAAGGAAAATTTTCAGTGATCTAGGTAAAACACCAATACATAATTAAAACCAGATAAATTACTATATGCTACTATATTAAGCACTATCCCTTATATTCCGTAAACATGATGTATAAAAATGCAATGTTAGATATTGTGTGTGCATTACATTTATTAACAGAATCAAAGAAAAACCAGTAAAACAGGATGAGACGAATTGCACTGAAATCCGTCATAAATTTTAGCCGCACACTTTGCTGTCTACTAGGAACTTTTACATTCAGAGATAATTTAGGCAAAAATGGATAAATTTCACGCTTCGCATACACTACAGTATGATTTCAGAGATACATAGAAAGTCATTTAACATTCTGAGGTGCATTTAGCAGACCAGAGAACTGATATAGAGAAAGGCATCACTTAAACTGCAAGTTGGATGAGAAGCAGCATAGAGCATCAGCTTGGGATGGGACATGCCAAAAATATGGAATTAGATCGAATGAATAAATCTGAGACATTTCACCTGAAAAATAATCCTTACATTCTTCCATATGGGAAATGATGGATCAACATTAACTTCTTTAGGAAGATACAAGAAATGTCCTGGATGCTCAGATTTCACAGATTAACCAATAATGTATAGAAAAGCATAATTTGTGCAAAGCTATTTGATTATTAAAGATATGATTTTCCACTGTCAGAAAAAAACTGCTATATCCATTCTGCAAAGTTGTATTGATAGGAAAATCACTTCCACAACAGATAAAAGTGAAAAGAGGAAGAAGTTAGAATGATGCAAATTGTTTTATCAACTTAATTTTATACACCTTCACAAAATGTCTACTGAGATTACATATAGAATCCTATCAGAACCTTATACACATATTTGTAAATATGTGTATTTATGTGAATATGTAAATATGTATTTATGTAAATATGTGTAAATATGTAAATACTTACATCTAGATCACTGTCTTATATTTACCCTTTTGATTGGTGAGATCTACGGGTCAGTTTCCCAGGCACACACGTACAGGGTCAAAAGATCTGGTTTGTCTGCCCGCGAGGCTCGTGAAATGGTGGACAGACGACTCTGCTCATGCGCTATCAAACAGTCCGATTTTTGCTCAGAATATTCGATTCATCTGCGAGTTTTTCAACCACCAAAACTTGAATTTCAGTAAATCAAACACTGAATTAATAGAATGACTCCATTATCATTTAATTCTGGTCTTTGGCGTTGTGTTAGTCGAGAGTTGGTGAGCTATATACGGCCTAGGGGTGAACTGTGGTCCTCAGTTCAAATACGGGCTGGGACTCAGTTTAGCTGGAATGCAGTTATATCCACCCATTTATATATTCTCCGGGTGGGCTCCATACCTTATCAAAATCAGGTAAATAAAGCAGAAACTCTGGCCCCACAATACTGAAAATATTCATGACTCCTGGTTTCTATATAGCAAATAGCAAATACTTTATTGGAATGTAGTGAGAAGTAACATCATTTTCTAAGTTAATCCCCGGGATAAATGTTGAAATTCTTCTGCCCACTGAGCCTATAAATAATAATCTTCAAAAGAGTCATCATGAAGAACAATCCAGGGACTGGTGTGGTTGGTGGTCATAAAGGAAAGTAAGTCCTTAGGCAGAAAATCACTTCAAATGAGCTACCGGTGAAAACCCAGAGACGCAGGAATGGATCAAGTACAACCCTAACTCCCCTCTCGGCTAAGAGACGTACGCAGGTGAAGCAGTTCTCAGTCTTGGGCTCGATCACAATAAAGAGGCTGGAGTGTTCTCCTGTCGCAAGTCACACAGAAAAGGGAGAGACGGAGCTACTTTTTCAGGTGGGACAATCGCGTCCTCCCCTCCATTCCGCACAGGAAATGGCTTGAGCGTGCACGTGGGCATTCTGCATGGCCCTTGTCCTTTCAGCTAATCCAATACTCAAACCCAAGTGATTATGCAGCTGTCTAATCAATGTTCATTGATCTGCAGTTACACATCTAAAAAAGAAGACACTAACCCAAGCAATTGATTCGTTTCACTTGTAACCACACAGGCAGCGATGACCTCTTTGTATGTATGTGAAAGTAATTCACAGGGTTTCCTGCCTAAGGCAAAAACGATGAGACTTTGTGAGCTCTACCTTCAACATACGCCAAAAAGGAAGAGAAAGGTATTTTTTATGAGCAAAAAACACATTTAAAATATACTTTAAAGCTTTCAAATAAGTATTAAAGAATACCAAAATAAAAACTGAATCTAAATAGTATGTGATATGTGTTGTCTCTTTGCACACGCTTTTTGACATTTTTAAAATGTCATATAGGCAAATAAAATATTGTTGTAGAAAATGTGGGACTTAGGGTTTGGCCAGGAAAGAAAAGTACCCACGCACGAAGACGTCTGCGCCTGTGCACGCACCCACTTGCGTTAGAGTCTGAGTCCCATTCGGAGAGTTTCTTTTTATTCCTCACTGTTAGCAATGTTAACATGGCGTGTCGACTGGGTTTATCTGAGAAAGCCGTTCAGGTAGCGTATCTTAATTTCGGTTCCATTTTACCCTCTCCCTCTCCTCCCTACTCCGACGTGTCCCCTGACGCGTCTCCAGAGGTGTACCTTCCAGTGCCCTTTCTCTTCTCATATTTTATATTTTTTTACTTTGCTTTTATTGTATTTAGTTATTCATTGATTTATGTTTTTAGTTTCCTCTTACAGGAAAACGAATGAAACACTGGATTCCTTCAGCCTGGTTAATTCCCTTGACATGATTCTCTCTTGTTCCACTCGCTGTTTTGCAAATGACAGGATTTCATCCCATCTGTGGCTGCGTAGCGTTCCACTGCAAGTGCGCAGGCGCCACCTTTCCTGTATCCGTTCCTCCAGGGTGGGCCTCTAGGCTGCTTCCACAGCTTAGCTAGTGTGAACTGTGCCATTAAAAACATGGGTGCACGTGGGTGTTCCTGTCCGTGTACTCCGGCCCGGCCGGAGTGAGCAGTGCCTGGAAGGTGTGTCTGGGGATGACAGACGTAGGCGACAGAGCGGGGAGCACCACACCCAGCTGTGAGTGGGATGAAACAATAAGCTTGTAGCTTGGATGAGATTAAAAAGAACAGTTACGGGGCCGGAGATTTAGCTCAGTGTTTCTGGCACCTGCCTCGCAAGCGCAAGGTCCTGAGTTCAATCCCTGGTGACCACAAACAATGCTGGGCATGGAGACTCACGCCCACCAGCCATCATTACCACATATTACAGTGCCGGGCGTGGTGGCTCATGCCTGTCATCCCAGCACTCGGGAGGCAGAGACAGGAAGATTGCCGAGTTCGAGGTTTGCCTGGGCTACCTAGTAAGCTCAGGGCCAGCCTGAACTACAAAGCGAGACCCTGTCTTAAATAAATAATAAAAAAAAAGGAACAGTTATGGATGTTGACAAGTCACTTAAGTGTGGCTGAGAATTCAATGCGAAGCTGTCAGGTGGGACAGGAAGGTGCTTTATTGGGCCTCCTAAAATATTTCTGTTAGAATTCATTGACTTATCACTAAAATATCCTATGGAGGAAAGAGGAAACAGGAAGATTTTTCTTTATCAGGATTGGGGACTGGGTATATAAGCTCATTTAATCCTCACACATCTCAACAATACACAGTATCCCTATTATCTTCAGTAGTTAAAATTAATTTTGAATGCATTTGAAATATTGGGGAATTTGTCTATGTAGTGAATCTCTAAAGATGCCGAAATTCAGTGATGGGAAATTCTTTTAGAAAAAAGATACACCTAGATGTTAAATATTTGATGAAGGGATTCATTAGTGATTCACGTTGTAAATAATCATGACTTAGCGGGTTCAAAGGGGACTGTGCTCGCGAAATTTGATTGCTTCACTCAGAGGGTGGTTTATGCGAAGTAACAGAAAATCGCCAGGCGTCATAGGCTGTATATTCAAGCAGTGATGAACGAAATGTTCTAGCTGCCAACTCTGGCGACTGTCTACGTCACAGACTCATTTCTCTTCAGCGGTTTGTAGTCCGCGCCCCACGCAGCCGCCACAGAAACCCCGCGCGGGGAAACTTGTATCCAGTCACGGCTCCGGAAGCCACTGGCCGAACTCCTGCCTTTGCGGGAGTTTGTGAAAATGTTAATGTCCAGCACATTTTCATGATTGAATATCTCTCCTTTGGCCTGTAATGTGTTTCAGCTCCAATATTACTTATCAGATGCCTCTTTAATGCCTACTAGATTTATTGCTTAATTTTTGAAGACACTTTTTCAGAAATTTTTGAATATGACTAGAGGTTATTTTGTTTTCTAGCAACGATACTATAGGAACAGTTATTCTACATACACTCAACAGGAGTAATCCAAGAAATATGAGTTGTATTGTCATCCAGTGTTTAAATTCTTACATGAGGAAGACCTGATGTTTGAATAAGGCTATAAAGACATGTATTTTCATGTATCACTGTGGCTACCTGCCTTCCCAATGCACTCAAAGAGGAGCGAATATGATTCCCTTTATTCCATAAATGTAGAATTTTTTTTTCTTTTAGAGACAGGGTCTTGCTTTGTAGTTCAGGCTGGCCCTGAGCTCACTATGTAGCCCAGGCAAGCCTGGAACTCAGCAATCCTCCTGCCTCTGCCTCCCCAGTGCTAGGAATACAGGTGTGAGCCACCACGCCCGGCACTGTGGTATGTGGTACTGATTGCTGGTGGGCGTGAGTCTCCACGCCCAGCATTGTATGGAGTTACCGGGGATCGAACTCAGGACCATTGCGCTTGTGAGGCAGGTGCCAGAACCACTGAGCCAAATCTCCAGCCCAAATGTAGATATTTTTAAGCTCATTCATTACTAACCTTCCTTCTTATCTCTAGCACAGAACCTGACATTTCATTAATATTCTTCATTTTATGTCCTTTTGAAAGTACAATATCAGCAAATGAAGGAGCAAACACTAGGGAAGACCCGACATGGGGAGTTTATTGCTTCTTACTGCATCTTGTATATAAGGGAATATAGGCAGCAGTGAAGATTGCAAATGTTTTTGTAGGAACTGTCCATTTGAGACGGTACCTTTTAATGGAATTTGTTGCTTCCAGCCAAATTTATCCTACTTTAACCCAGTGTGGCCGAAGGGGACAAATGTTGGATAGTTGTAAAAAATTGGGTTGAAATCAATGCCTGTCTACCAGCCCTGCAGGTGTTGGTCTAGTGATAGAAATCAACAAAATCGAAATCATCCGTAAGTACACCCAAGGGACGCTACATATCCTGCCTCTTAATGAATCCAGGTGCCTTAGCAACAAAAACTTTGTGGGGCCATGGAAAGAAAATAACATAGGTTAAAGGGAAAACAATTATGCCGACAATGTGGTTGAGTAACAAACTGAATATTGTCAGGTAGGCATACGATATGTCTTTAGACATCACCTAAGGGATACAAGGAGATATTTTCATGACAGGAGAATACCAAAAAAATGAAAAGAATATGGATAAGGTATCTTTCAGAAGGTACATACAAAATAAAATTAAAATCTGTACTGGAAAGGTAATGGAATAGAATCAACTTTCTGAAACATGTCAACAATGTTATCTGATGCAATGGGAAACCCAGCTTATATTTTAACTTCCTTTTTGGGGGGCACTGGCGATTGAATTCGGGTCCTTGTGTTTCCAAGGTAGGCACGGCACCACTTGAGCTAAATCCCCAGACCCCAGTTTATATTTTTAAAAATACGCAGGTAAAAATATAGATTCAGTAGATACTAGGATTGCTCCAAAATTTCAACAATGAAGAATAGTAACATGTCAATAAATCCTGAAGTCTAATTAACTGTGACCAATATAGGGTTTTTAGCTCTGGCAAATGTGCCATGGTAATATATAAAGCCAGCACTGTAGAAACTGGGTAAGGGAATGCTGCAACTTTAAGTCACAATATTAATTTTAATATAAGCTTGTGAGATGATTTCTGTAGTGAATGATGCTCCCACAAATAACTAAATTTGAAAATTTTCTAAGATTCTAAGTTACATAAAGGCCCTGAAGAATAACAAAATTCAAGCAGATTTTAGAGGGGTGTGACACCAGGAAAAGAGATCAATTTAGGGGCACTGAGTCCTAAAGTGACTATGTCTGTATCTTCTATAGGAATAGTTAAGAGTGAATCTCTTGGACAGAAAAGTTTCTACGTATATTATGCAGGATTCTTCATTAAGGAAGTCTTCTTTCTTCTCCCCTAAATTAACTCTTTGTCCTGGCATTCCTTTTATTTATATATGTATGGTTTCATATATAGTTGTTTTATATATATATATATATATATTTTTTTTTTTTTTTCTTTCAGACAGGGTCTTGCTTTGTAGTTCGGGCTGGCTCTGAGTCACTATGTAGCCCAGGCAAGCCACAAACTCAGCAATCCTCCTGCTTCTGCCTCCCGAGTGCTGGGATTACAGGTGTGAGCCACCAAGCCCGGCACTGTGGTATGTGGTATTGATTGCTGGTGGGCATGAGTCACCATGCCCAGCATTGTATGTGGTTACCGGGATTGAACTCAGGACCTTGCCCTTGTGAGGCAGGTGCCGGAACCACTGAGCTAAATCTCCGGCCCCTAGTTATTTTATATCTTGCAAAAACCTATTCATTGTTTTCTTTCCTTTTTTTATTTTGTTCTGTCTTTACATGTTTCTTTTCTTCTATAAGATAAACCATACACTATTTAGGCTTCTGTGTCTTATTGTTTTGTTTAAGAGTATGGTCTCAGAGTGCATTAATTTTCCTACAATCGCCTCAAGTTCATCCATATTTATGGCAGAATGGTACTCTACTGTGTATAAATGCCACCTGTCTTTATAATTCTATTGATAGATATATGTTCTTCCTCTACACTTTCACCGTTCTGAGTTTTGCCCCTATAAAGATAAGTGTACATTTACCACATTATGTGATTACTTTAATTCTTTCAGGAAGATACTCAGAAGTGGAATACATGGGTCAAGTGAAATTTCTAGTTTCAGGTTTTTGAAGAATTTCCATACGTAACTTCATGATTGTTAAACTGGTTTATATTCCAACCACAGTGTAGAATGGTTGCTTTTTACCTCTCATTATAAAAAAATAAACAAAATTTTCTAAAGCAATTTTATCCATTTCAATGAGAATTAACTTGTGGCATATACTGGTACAAATTTCCCAATGTTATATGTGATTTTGAGATGTATATAAATTGTACCAATAAAGAATTCAATTAAAAAAATGAATAAATGCCCCTCACAAAAAAGAAGTACAAGTGGCCAATGAATTTATGGAAAAAAAATCAATATTTCTCCTCATTGGAGGAACATAAAATAAAGCAACACTGTTTTTTGCAGTTGATTATATACGCTCTATGTCAGTCCTAGCCACTGAAGTGCAGCCATCAAAAAAGCTCTCCCATTCTGTAGAGTGTCTCTTCCCTCTGCTGGATGCTTCCTTTGTTGTGTAGAAGCCTTTTACTTTGCTATGATCCCATTTGTTGATTCTTGAAGTTATTTCTTGTGCAAGTGGAGTTCTGTTTTGGAGAGTCCTTGTTTGCATCTGCTTCTTCAAGAATTTTACCAACTTTACCTTCAGGCAGATAGTTTCGGTTTTAACACCGAGGCGCTTAACTCATTTTGCTTTCAGTGTAACACCGTACAAGACATACGGCCCAGATTCAGCCACGTGGCTGTGGGAGGCCAGTTTTTCCAGGACCGTGTTGTCGGCTCCAGAAATAGAGGAATGCACCTGGATTGTTTTGTGCACCTTCTCTTCTGTGCCCTGGACCCACCAACCTGCGCTTAAGGCTGTACCCATCACTGTAGCTTTTGCAGCATAACCTGAAGTCTGGGCCTGTGAGACCTCCCGCTTAGCTCTTGTTGCCCTGGATTTGCTGTTCTGATTTTCTTCTTGTTCCGCACATATTTTAGGCTAGTATTATCCAGTCCTGTGAAGAATGCTAGTGGGATTTTGATTGTGATTGCATTAAATCTGTATATCCGTTTTGGAAGTACAGTCATTTTGAAAACATTGTCTCTGCCTAGGGAGGAAAGGGGGATATCTTTCCATTTCCTGATTTCCTCTTCAGTTTTGTTTTGAAGGGTACTGCAATTTTCACTGCAGATGTCATTCAGTTCCTTGGTTAGACTATTTCTTGTGTATTTAATATTTCTTGATGCTATAAGCATAATATTATTATTTTCCTAATTTCTTTCTCAGTGAGTTTCCTACTGGTGTACAGAAATACAATTGATTATTGTGCATTGATTTTGTATCCTACTACATTGCTGAATTTTGTTATTAATTCTAGGAGGTTTTTGGTGACATGTTTAGGTTTTCCATGTAGAAGGTTGTGTTGTGTATACATAATAACAATTGGACAACTCCATTTCCTATAAATATACCTTTTATTTCTTTCCCTAACATGATTGCTTTGGCTGAGGCTTTGAGAACTCTACTGAACAAGAATTATGACATGGATAGCATTGTCTTGTTCCTGGTTGTGAATGAAAAAAATAAAGCATTTGGTTTTTCACATTTAATGGTGGCTGTTGTTTCATCATAATTGCCTCATTCAGATTAAGATCAAGTCCTTCTATGCCTATTTTTCTGGGGCGTTTTATTATGAAGACATGTTGGATTTTGTCAAAGTTTTTTCCTCTGTCTGTTGAGATAATTGTGATTTTTTAAAAAATGTCCTTGCTTCTGTTTATGTGATAGCTCACATTCACTGATTTATACATGTTGAATCCTTTGGGACATGGACTTTTCTTCACTGAATTTTTTTTAATTACTACTTCAATGTATTGCCTGTTATTGGGTTATTCAGAACAGGCTAATGAAAGTAGAGAAGTACTGATTTTATTCATCTGGGCCAAAGTAAGCTGACTGATGGCAAATCAGAGGCCATCAGCACTGAGCAAAGAAAAGGTAGGCAACTTTAAACGACACTGGAAGAGATGTCTGGCACGTCTATCACAACCAGGCGTCAGAGACCACATTCCCACCTGAAATCTCACAAGCCTGGCCTTCACTTTGTGCACACCTCTCAACATTCTGGGCTTCTGACTTCCCACCTGAACCGCCCATCAAGCTCTGCTTTCAAAATTCTAAGTCTCTTCTAGCCTATGTCCCCAATTTGTCCAAACAACTTTCAGAAAGCAGTTCCAAACTTCTGAACCCCATTGTCAGGTAAAGTCACAATAGCAGCTTTCCTTTTAGTGTCAACCCTTTGTGTCAGTCACAATCCTGTGTGTCGGACAGAATGCCCAACACGTGCAATTTAAACAGAGGACTGTCACGATGGCTGACAGTTTCTGAAAGAGGTTGGCTGGCTCCAAACAGGAACAGCACAGTGAAAAGACAAGGCAGAGGAAAACTCAACCAATGAGAACTAGCAGGTTTAGAGATGAAGTGGTAAGCGAGAGGCAGAAATTAATCCTTGCAGGTCAGGGCTTCTGTGACCTATTGTTGCCAAATACCTCCTCCCTCTTAACATCACATCAAACCATAAACCCAGCAGTGGACTAAACCACCCAAGACTAGAGTTGGCCCATGATCTAAACACTTTTGAACATGTGAAGTGTTTAAAGCACATGTTAGATCTACAACAGAACAACTCCGAAGAATTTTCATGTTCACTGAGAGAGAAAATTAAAAGTAGACATAGAATAACAAATTCTAACTATGGAAAAATAAAAAGGAAAACAATGAAATGAAAAGAAAATTTCATGGAGCTCAGTAACCAAATTTTTTGTAGAACTATTATAACTAAAACTGTACTATTGGAATTTAGATCCATAATCAACTACTATAGCAATATAAATTACTATATAACAAATCTCAGACACATGGCATAACAGGAAGGAGAATGTAAAAACAATACTAGAATTTGGTGTGTAAGTATTGATACAAGTAAATGTAAACTAATTAAAAGTGGAAAGCCTAGAAAACGAAAAGAAATAGAACTCTGTTTCTTAGAGGTGGTCATAATTAATATTTCCACTTACTTGCTGCCAATTTTATTTCCATTTGATATAGTTGTGAACATAATGAGCAGATATTATCCCTCTTTATTACCATTTTATTTATGAGCTTGTTTCCAAATCATTAAAATTCCCTAATAAATACTTAATAGGCTCATGATAGTTGTTTATTAATGTAATGAAAAGTAATTTACAATTTCTCTGTTGTTAGGCATTTAAATCATGTTTTCAGCAATATAAATAATGTCACACTGTCATTTTTGTGTTTAAACATGTGAGTGTATTTCCAACTATTTTCATTACATCGATTATAGAAACAGAACTATGAGTTTTAGAAAGGGTGCCTTTCCTAAGGCTCCGAGTACACAGTGCTGTGTTTCTTCAGTTGATTACTCCAGTTTGCAGCAGATGGCTACACAGCACACGGTAGCTTCACACTCTCCAGCACTACTCAGGAACTGAAACACTTATCAATTTGGAAATGTAAGATAGAACTCCTTAAATGTCTAGTATTAGATGATTTTTCGGTACACTGCATCAACTTCTTTACCTAGGTATTTTGTAATTACTTGATCATGCGTAGTGAGTGTTATCATACTATACCATATATTTCTTACATAAACAAATATTACAAACATATTTGCTATTTTACTGTATTATTTTTTCAAAATTTTACCCATTAGTGTGTGTAATATTAGTATTAAACTATTATCCATCACTAATACTATAACTGGCAATTATTGATGCCCTTTTCAACATTAGATTTTCATGTAGCTAAGGTATGTAGTACCATCATTCAACGTAGTGAGAAACTACATAGAGTGATAAGGTCTATCTTTGTGTTGTCCATCTACTGCCCTTACATATATTAATACAATGTCGCACGTTCCCAATTAACTCAGCACCGACACACACAGGTTTGACCAGAAGAGTTGGTCACTGTGGGCTTCTTTGACCCAGTAACACAGACGCATGACTCCTGAGCCTTGTGGCAAAGGCAGCTTCGAAAGGAGAGGACGGGATGAGGTGAAAGAGAGGAACAACTGAGGCAAACGTGTGTAAGTGGGTAC